>CAJUWN010000138.1:0-28693 GCA_910589765.1 Avena atlantica | reverse complement strand
TCGAAACAATGCGAAACCTTCGCGTGGTGTCATATTATGTGGACATAGTTATAAGTAAAAATATCAACTTGATATATTGATTATGTCTCAAAAAAACCTTCACAAAATGACCTATCTCATTCGAGGTTTCTTGGCTTTCGGTCAAATGACCAATGTTATGCTAGAATCAAGGCATAGTTTATGATATGTGCCATATTGTGCATACAAATGCATCATGAAATGGCGAACATATTTACAGGAGGAAGTTTTCCTTTTCGTCGCACCAAAAAGCCATTTCCCATTTCTGAGCACAAAAAATGGACGGATTTGTGAAGCAACCCACCAAATGGATAATTCAAATGGTACCAAAAACATTTTACAAAAATACTATATACCACCTTATATAGACAAGTCCCAAACAGGGGTATCTGAAACCTTTCCGTCCACCTCTGGTGAAAAAGACAAATTCTGCCGAACGGTAGGAAGGGGGTCAGATATGAATTACAGGTACATGATCCGATGCTCATGTTTTTTTACAAAAATCATTTTTAGGTTCACAATATGCTATTTTATAAAAAATCCAATGCAAGTTTAGCGAGGCTCGGTCCCGAGTTAAGAATCTTCATGCCCGGCGTCGACAAAGTTGACGATAGTTTAAAACGGGCATAAAAAATTCAAAAACGATCGAAACAATGTGAAAAACTTCACGTGGTGTCATATTATGTGACATAGTATAAGTAAAAAATATTAAACTTGATAATTGATTATGTCTCAAAAAACCTTCACAAAATGACCTATCTCATTCGAGGTTCTTGGCTTTCGGGTCAAATGACCAATGTTATGGCTAGAATCAAGGCATAGTTTGTGATAATGTGCCCATATTGTGATACACATGCATCATGGGATGGCGCGAACAATGTTGCAGGAGGAAGTTTTCCTTTTCGTCGCACCAAAAAAGCCATTCCCATTTTCCGAGCACAAAAAACAGACGATTTTGAAAGCAACCACCAAATGGCTAATTTAAAATTCTACAACCACACATTTTACAAAAATACTATACAACCTTATTGGACAATGTCCCAACAGGGGTATCTGAAAACTTTCCGTCCACCTCTGTGAAAAAGACAAATTCCTGCCGAATCGGCGGGGAAGTGGGGTCAGATATGAACTACATGTACATGATCCGATGCTCATATTTTTTTACAAAAATCATTTTTAGGTTCACAATGCTATTTTATTAAAGATTTCAATGCAAGTTTTTATTTTCATCGCACCAAAAAGCCATTTTCATTATCCGAGCGCAAAAAAGGAATTTTCTAAAGCAACCAACAAATAGATAATTCAAAAATCGGAGGGTTTGTGATTAGTTGCTAGGGATATCATATTTGGATTCCTCTCATTTTTCTGATCAATTTAGACATATTTTTGTTAAATTCCGATTTTACCGATTTAAAGATATTAATTATTCCATATTAAATAGAAAATAGAAAAAGTAAAATTATTATATTTTATTTGAATTCAATAAATATTTTACTTATTTATTAATGTTTACTTAGATAATTGTTTGTAATTTCAAAAATACAAACATGTGGGACATATTGATATAAGGGTTAATAGGATGATATCATAGTATTGTTAACAATGTATGAATTACTTGCGGAAACAGATTCTGAAGCAACGAGGAAGTTAAGCGTGCTGGAGCTGGAGTAGTATTCTGATGGGTGACCGGCCGGAATGGAGGAAAGTTTGACCCAAGACTGTAATTAATTAAATATTAAGTATAATAGTTGTTAAAAATGTTCAACAAGTGAGAGATTAACGAGTCAAACAATCAAAGATTCAAAAATTGAGAAAAAAATAAAATACTTTTTTTTTTTAAATATAGTTTTCAACCTGTCGACAAGCTATGCCGACGGCATTTTGATACGCCGACGGCCTCTACGTGCTCCGCCGAGGGAGACCTTTGCCGAGGAGGCTACGCCGAGGGCAGCCGTCGGCGTACCCATACGCCGAGGGCATTTTAGCCTACGCCGACGGCTTTTTTGCCCTCGGCGTTAGCGCGCGCGTCCTATAGTGCATACCGCATTCGACACTGTTCAAGAGGCGCTTGAGCTGGTAAGGTTAGGTGACAGTGCGACACTACTGTTGAGGCATACAAGAGGCTACCGTTTTTTCTCAATAATGATCCTACGATTAATGGCACCTTACATGAGAGAAGAGAAGCACTTCAGGACTAGACGAGCCGACGGCCAAACGTCGGGGCCGTCGGCATAGACCGTGACCAGGTCAGCTCCGTCAAGCAGCCGTTGGCGTAGAATTTCCCTCGGCGTATCTTATGCTACGTCGGACGGCTGCCCTCGGCGTAGCTATTTTCTTTTTTACCTCATTATACTTTGAAAAATCATACTAAATCATTCTAATTTGGAAAATACAAATTAATATATCAAAAATTGCAGAAAAATAAGATCTATCTATTATCAACACTCAAATATTACACATTTATAAATTAAAATTAAGTGAAACATAAAACATTATATATAGTTTAAAACGTTCATCAAAATTCAAAAACGATCGAAAGAATGCGAAACCTTCGCGTGGTGTCATATTATGTGACATAGTTACAAGGAAAAATATCAAACCTGGTATATTGATTATGTCTGAAAAACATTCACCAAAATGACCTATCTCATTCGAGGTTTCTTGCCTTCGAATCAAATGACCAATGTTATGGCTAGAATCAAGGCATAGTTTGTGATTATGTGCCCATATTATGCATACATGTGAATCATGGGATGGAGAACAATGTTGCAGGAGGAAGTTTTCCTTTACGTCGCCACCAAAAAGCCATTTTTCATTTTCCGAGCACAAAATACAGACGGTTTTTGATGAAGAAACCACCAAATGGCTAATGTCCCAACGGGGATCCGAAACCTTTCCATCCACCCTGGTGAAAAAGATAAATTCCTACTGAATCAATAGAAAGTGAGTCAGATATGAACTATAGGTACATGATCCGATGCTCATGTTTTTTTACAAAAATCATTTTTAGGTTCATTAATATGCTATTTTATTAAATATCCAATGCATGTTTAGCGAGGTTGGCCCCGAGCTAAGAATCTTCATGCCGTCGTTCGACAAAGTTTGACGATAGTTAAAACTGGGCATAAAAAATTCAAAATGATCGAAACAATGCGAAACCCGTTCGCGTGGTTAATATTATATGACATAGTTACAAGGAAAAAATATCAACCTAGAATATTGATTATGTCTCAAAAAATCTTCACAAAATGTCCTATCTCATTCGAGGTCTTGGCTTTGGGTCAAATGACCAATCCTATTGCTAGAATCAAGGCATAGTTTGTGATAATATGCCATATTAAGCATACATGTGCATCATGGGATGACAAACAATGTTGCAGGAGGAAGTTTTCCTTTTCGTCGCGCCAAACAGCCATTTTTTATTTTCCGAGCACAAAAAACAGACGGTTTTATGAAGCAACCACCAAATGGCTAATTCAAAATTTTATCACCAAATTTTTAAAAAATACTAGACCACCTTATATGGACAATGTCCCAACGGGGGATCCGAAACCTTTTCGTCCACCCCTGGTGAAAAAGATAAATTCCTACCGAATTGGCAGGAAGTGGGTCAGATATGAATACAGGTACAAGATCCGATGCTGATGGCTTTTTAAAAATCATTTTTATGTTCACAATTTGCTATTTTATCAAAGATCCAATGCAAGTTTAGCTTTTCATCACACCAAAAAGCCATTTTTTATTTTCCGAACGCAAAAAAAGGATTTTCTGAAGCAACCACCAAATAGCTATTCAAAAACGGGGGTTTGTGTTTAGTTGATATGGATACCATATTTAGATTCCTTTCATTTTTCTGATCAATTTAGACATATTATTTATCAAATCAGGTTTACAGATTTAAAGATATTAATTATTCCATATTAAATTGAAAAATACAAAAAAGAAAAATTATTATATTTTTATTTGAATTCAATAAGTATTTTTATTTGAATCACTAATATTTTTAATTATTCATTGTTGTTTACTTAAATAAGTTGTTTGTGTTTCAAAAAAATAAAAACATGTGACATAATGATATAAGAGTTAATACTATTGATATCATAGTATTTGACAACTAGGTTCAAATTGCTTGGCGGAAACTGATTCAGAAGGAACTGAGAAGTTAAGTGTGCTGGAGCTAGAGTAGTGCTGGGCTGGATGACCGAGGGGGAAGGATTTGTTAAAAACTGCAATTTGATCAAAGATTAAATATAATTAGTGTAAAAATCTCAGGTGAGAGATTAATGATTCAAACAATTCAAAGATTTTAAAAGGCTGAGAATCTTTTAAAAAAAATCATTTTTTTTGATTTTTTTGGATTTTTTACAACCTGCCGTTATTATGATGACGGGGCTATGCCGAGGGCAAGGCCGTCGGCGTAGCATACGTCGACGGACAAAATTACCTCCGCCGAGGGAGACCTTTGCCGAGGAGGCTACGCTGAGGGCAGCCGTCGGCATAGCATACGCCGACGACATTTTGGTCTAAGCCGACGGCTTTTTGCCCTCGGTGTAGTGTGCCGTTCCTGTAGCGAAGGTCTTTTCCCTTGAAGACATGTCTGTTCCTAAACCACGGGCCTGGCACTCGAAGTAGAGCTTTCTGAAAATGGTGTAAATGGGAATGTGGAAGGAAATGGGCTCACATGCCTCGCGGCTCCCTTCAAAACCTGTGGAGCTAGGAGACCGACATCAAGTAGAGATAGAGCACCTTAAGACTTAAGAGGGGCCTGGTAGGCTTTCCAAGCGGACACGGATCTGCACCATATGCCGATGTACTACGTGTCCTCAGCGTGGTGATGCCCCGAAGCATCCAAGGAAGACAGGCAAATGCACAAACTGGGGTGTGGTAGGTCACAGGAAGAATACCTGCACGAAGCAGGTGGAAGCAATAATGTAATGAGAAAAATTATGATTTGCTGGTTTTGTGTTTGTTATGTTCATTAGAAGCATATCTCGGAAGGTAACAGAAAGCAAAATATTTGTACTAGAAGAATTTTGGTACCGGAAGATGTTGGAAACATAGTTACAATCATGTGTCTTCAAAAGATCCGCCATATTTGACTGCTGCCTATGTTATGTAGCATCGCCCAGCATAGTTCTGAGAGAAAAATAGTTAGCAGGGGCGGTAGAGGATGTGTGGACATGGATGAAAATTTCTGAATTGCATGTTGGGCAGTTGAGTTCTTAGGCAGCTACTAACGGAGTCACTAATATGAATTCATTAAACTGGTAATAGAACTGTAGCATGTGTCATGTTTTTTGAATTCAAAATTCAAACCGAAGTGGTATAAGAAGGCAGTCCAGGGGAGGTACTCTGCACCGGTTTGTATTTTTCTCAGAGATTCCGCACCCTTTGCTAGGTTGAACAGTTCGGGAGATGAGGAAAACGGGCGTGAATACTTAATGTCGACATAGATGGCAGTACAAGAAAGTTGCACGGTACAAGAAGATGACTATGATCATGTTCAAACGTCTGACTGGTACAAGTCTGTTGCCGCGGGAGTGGGACCGGGCACTGTACAAAATGACCATATACGAGTTCATATGTCACAGAATACTATAGGATAGTGTCAATCATGAGACGACTCGATGGTCCAGATAATAAGACACTACAGGAATGGCGTCGTGTGCCGACGGCAGGGAGATACGCCGACGGCCAAAGGTCGGGGCCGTCGGCGTAGAACCGGGCCAGGCCAGCCCAGCTTCCGAACCCTCGGCGTACCGCAGCCGTCGGCGTAGCGGCACGTACGCCGAGGGTGGCCGTCGGCGTAAACTTAGCCCTCGGCATACGGGGTGGCCGCGTGGCACTAGTCAGGCAGGCCGGTACATGCCCTAACGGCGTCAGCATTACGCCGAGAGCCGCTGTCGGCATAGGCTACGCCGACGGTCACCCTCGGCGTACGTCCTGCCTACGCCGACGGTGACCCTCGGCGTACCTATGAACTTTTTTTCCTTACCAAATTATTTGTATTTAATTAATTATTTAGGTTCTATTTTAATCAATTGGATGGATTCGTAGCCTCCGAATAATAGTCTTCACGGCCACATAAAATGTCGAATATTCTCACAAGTTGAGAAATTTGCATGTTTGTGTGTTATTATCACATGTGCATGAAATTTATATTTCACAAATTTTTGTGAAGTTGTTCAAAGATTCAATCACATGTGCCTGTCCCCCCTCGCATGCATGCGGAAGCGTAGGTTCCGGGCCCGTATGAGGGTGGAATCTCCCCGTCTAGGTGAAACCGGGTAGGATAGTGCCCCAACTTGTGAGCCAACATGGTTTGACATCACCCTATGACCTAAACAAACACAAAACAAGAGAGAGCTACGCCGGGCTACCCCTGTCAGAGGAACGTCTAGGGGGGTAGACGATCCGAGTGTGCACAGAGATCAGGGTTTCGCCGGAGGAAGACCACGAGAACATCGGAATGAGATGAAAACTTGCATGTGCCCCTAGCATATGTGTGTGTGTGGGTGTGGTTAGAGGTTGGTATATATAGGTGCTTGCATGTGTCCCCCCTCGCATGCATGCGCTCTAACCTAGAGGCGAAGGTTCCGGGCCCGTATGAGGGTGGAATCTCCCCGTCGAGGTGAAACCGGGTAGGATAGTGCCCCAACTTGTGAGCCAACATGGTTTGACATCACCCTATGACCTAAACAAACACAAAACAAGAGAGAGCTACGCCGGGCTACCCCTGTCAGAGGAACGTCTAGGGGGGTAGACGATCCGAGTGTGCACAGAGATCAGGGTTTCGCCGGAGGAAGACCACGAGAACATCGGAATGAGATGAAAACTTGCATGTGCCCCTAGCATATGTGTGTGTCTGGGTGTGGTTAGAGGTTGGTATATATAGGTGCTTGCATGTGTCCCCCCTCGCATGCATGCGCTCTAACCTAGAGGCGAAGGTTCCGGGCCCGTATGAGGGTGGAATCTCCCCGTCTAGGTGAAACCGGGTAGGATAGTGCCCCAACTTGTGAGCCAACATGGTTTGACATCACCCTATGACCTAAACAAACACAAAACAAGAGAGAGCTACGCCGGGCTACCCCTGTCAGAGGAACGTCTAGGGGGGTAGACGATCCGAGTGTGCACAGAGATCAGGGTTTCGCGGAGGAAGACCACGAGAACATCGGAATGAGATGAAAACTTGCATGTGCCCCTAGCATATGTGTGTGTGTGGGTGTGGTTAGAGGTTGGTATATATAGGTGCTTGCATGTGTCCCCCTCGCATGCATGCGCTCTAACCTAGAGGCGAAGGTTCCGGGCCCGTATGAGGGTGGAATCTCCCCGTCGAGGTGAAACCGGGTAGGATAGTGCCCCAACTTGTGAGCCAACATGGTTTGACATCACCCTATGACCTAAACAAACACAAAACAAGAGAGAGCTACGCCGGGCTACCCCTGTCAGAGGAACGTCTAGGGGGGTAGACGATCCGAGTGTGCACAGAGATCAGGGTTTCGCCGGAGGAAGACCACGAGAACATCGGAATGAGATGAAAACTTGCATGTGCCCCTAGCATATGTGTGTGTGTGGGTGTGGTTAGAGGTTGGTATATATAGGTGCTTGCATGTGTCCCCCCTCGCATGCATGCGCTCTAACCTAGAGGCGAAGGTTCCGGGCCCGTATGAGGGTGGAATCTCCCCGTCGAGGTGAAACCGGGTAGGATAGTGCCCCAACTTGTGAGCCAACATGGTTTGACATCACCCTATGACCTAAACAAACACAAAACAAGAGAGAGCTACGCCGGGCTACCCCTGTCAGAGGAACGTCTAGGGGGGTAGACGATCCGAGTGTGCACAGAGATCAGGGTTTCGCCGGAGGAAGACCACGAGAACATCGGAATGAGATGAAAACTTGCATGTGCCCCTAGCATATGTGTGTGTGTGGTTGTGGTTAGAGGTTGGTATATATAGGTGCTTGCATGTGTCCCCCTCGCATGCATGCGCTCTAACCTAGAGGCGAAGGTTCCGGGCCCGTATGAGGGTGGAATCTCCCCGTCGAGGTGAAACCGGGTAGGATAGTGCCCCAACTTGTGAGCCAACATGGTTTGACATCACCCTATGACCTAAACAAACACAAAACAAGAGAGAGATACGCCGGGCTACCCCTGTCAGAGGAACGTCTAGGGGGGTAGACGATCCGAGTGTGCACAGAGATCAGGGTTTCGCCGGAGGAAGACCACGAGAACATCGGAATGAGATGAAAACTTGCATGTGCCCCTAGCATATGTGTGTGTGTGGTGTGGTTAGAGGTTGGTATATATAGGTGCTTGCATGTGTCCCCCCTCGCATGCATGCGCTCTAACCTAGAGGCGAAGGTTCCGGGCCCGTATGAGGGTGGAATCTCCCCGTCGAGGTGAAACCGGGTAGGATAGTGCCCCAACTTGTGAGCCAACATGGTTTGACATCACCCTATGACCTAAACAAACACAAAACAAGAGAGAGCTACGCCGGGCTACCCCTGTCAGAGGAACGTCTAGGGGGGTAGACGATCCGAGTGTGCACAGAGATCAGGGTTTCGCCGGAGGAAGACCACGAGAACATCGGAATGAGATGAAAACTTGCATGTGCCCCTAGCATATGTGTGTGTGTGGGTGTGGTTAGAGGTTGGTATATATAGGTGCTTGCATGTGTCCCCCCTCGCATGCATGCGCTCTAACCTAGAGGCGAAGGTTCCGGGCCCGTATGAGGGTGGAATCTCCCCGTCTAGGTGAAACCGGGTAGGATAGTGCCCCAACTTGTGAGCCAACATGGTTTGACATCACCCTATGACCTAAACAAACACAAAACAAGAGAGAGCTACGCCGGGCTACCCCTGTCAGAGGAACGTCTAGGGGGGTAGACGATCCGAGTGTGCACAGAGATCAGGGTTTCGCCGGAGGAAGACCACGAGAACATCGGAATGAGATGAAAACTTGCATGTGCCCCTAGCATATGTGTGTGTGTGGGTGTGGTTAGAGGTTGGTATATATAGGTGCTTGCATGTGTCCCCCCTCACATGCATGCGCTCTAACCTAGAGGCGAAGGTTCCGGGCCCGTATGAGGGTGGAATCTCCCCGTCGAGGTGAAACCGGGTAGGATAGTGCCCCAACTTGTGAGCCAACATGGTTTGACATCACCCTATGACCTAAACAAACACAAAACAAGAGAGAGCTACGCCGGGCTACCCCTGTCAGAGGAACGTCTAGGGGGGTAGACGATCCGAGTGTGCACAGAGATCAGGGTTTCGCCGGAGGAAGACCACGAGAACATCGGAATGAGATGAAAACTTGCATGTGCCCCTAGCATATGTGTGTGTGTGGGTGTGGTTAGAGGTTGGTATATATAGGTGCTTGCATGTGTCCCCCCTCGCATGCATGCGCTCTAACCTAGAGGCGAAGGTTCCGGGCCCGTATGAGGGTGGAATCTCCCCGTCTAGGTGAAACCGGGTAGGATAGTGCCCCAACTTGTGAGCCAACATGGTTTGACATCACCCTATGACCTAAACAAACACAAAACAAGAGAGAGCTACGCCGGGCTACCCCTGTCAGAGGAACGTCTAGGGGTGTAGACGATCCGAGTGTGCACAGAGATCAGGGTTTTGCCGGAGGAAGACCACGAGAACATCGGAATGAGATGAAAACTTGCATGTGCCCCTAGCATATGTGTGTGTGTGGGTGTGGTTAGAGGTTGGTATATATAGGTGCTTGCATGTGTCCCCCCTCGCATGCATGCGCTCTAACCTAGAGGCGAAGGTTCCGGGCCCGTATGAGGGTGGAATCTCCCCGTCGAGGTGAAACCGGGTAGGATAGTGCCCCAACTTGTGAGCCAACATGGTTTGACATCACCCTATGACCTAAACAAACACAAAACAAGAGAGAGCTACGCCGGGCTACCCCTGTCAGAGGAACGTCTAGGGGGGTAGACGATCCGAGTGTGCACAGAGATCAGGGTTTCGCCGGAGGAAGACCACGAGAACATCGGAATGAGATGAAAACTTGCATGTGCCCCTAGCATATGTGTGTGTGTGGGTGTGGTTAGAGGTTGGTATATATAGGTGCTTGCATATGTCCCCCCTCGCATGCATGCGCTCTAACCTAGAGGCGAAGGTTCCGGGCCCGTATGAGGGTGGAATCTCCCCGTCTAGGTGAAACCGGGTAGGATAGTGCCCCAACTTGTGAGCCAACATGGTTTGACATCACCCTATGACCTAAACAAACACAAAACAAGAGAGAGCTACGCCGGGCTACCCCTGTCAGAGGAACGTCTAGGGGGGTAGACAATCCGAGTGTGCACAGAGATCAGGGTTTCGCCGGAGGAAGACCACGAGAACATCGGAATGAGATGAAAACTTGCATGTGCCCCTAGCATATGTGTGTGTGTGGGTGTGGTTAGAGGTTGGTATATATAGGTGCTTGCATGTGTCCCCCCTCGCATGCATGCGCTCTAACCTAGAGGCGAAGGTTCCGGGCCCGTATGAGGGTGGAATCTCCCCGTCGAGGTGAAACCGGGTAGGATAGTGCCCCAACTTGTGAGCCAACATGGTTTGACATCACCCTATGACCTAAACAAACACAAAACAAGAGAGAGCTACGCCGGGCTACCCCTGTCAGAGGAACGTCTAGGGGGGTAGACGATCCGAGTGTGCACAGAGATCAGGGTTTCGCCGGAGGAAGACCACGAGAACATCGGAATGAGATGAAAACTTGCATGTGCCCCTAGCATATGTGTGTGTGTGGGTGTGGTTAGAGGTTGGTATATATAGGTGCTTGCATGTGTCCCCCCTCGCATGCATGCGCTCTAACCTAGAGGCGAAGGTTCCGGGCCCGTATGAGGGTGGAATCTCCCCGTCGAGGTGAAACCGGGTAGGATAGTGCCCCAACTTGTGAGCCAACATGGTTTGACATCACCCTATGACCTAAACAAACACAAAACAAGAGAGAGCTACGCCGGGCTACCCCTGTCAGAGGAACGTCTAGGGGGGTAGACGATCCGAGTGTGCACAGAGATCAGGGTTTCGCCGGAGGAAGACCACGAGAACATCGGAATGCGATGAAAACTTGCATGTGCCCCTAGCATATGTGTGTGTGTGGGTGTGGTTAGAGGTTGGTATATATAGGTGCTTGCATGTGTCCCCCCTCGCATGCATGCGCTCTAACCTAGAGGCGAAGGTTCCGGGCCCGTATGAGGGTGGAATCTCCCCGTCGAGGTGAAACCGGGTAGGATAGTGCCCCAACTTGTGAGCCAACATGGTTTGACATCACCCTATGACCTAAACAAACACAAAACAAGAGAGAGCTACGCCGGGCTACCCCTGTCAGAGGAACGTCTAGGGGGGTAGACGATCCGAGTGTGCACAGAGATCAGGGTTTCGCCGGAGGAAGACCACGAGAACATCGGAATGAGATGAAAACTTGCATGTGCCCCTAGCATATGTGTGTGTGTGGGTGTGGTTAGAGGTTGGTATATATAGGTGCTTGCATGTGTCCCCCTCGCATGCATGCGCTCTAACCTAGAGGCGAAGGTTCCGGGCCCGTATGAGGGTGGAATCTCCCCGTCGAGGTGAAACCGGGTAGGATAGTGCCCCAACTTGTGAGCCAACATGGTTTGACATCACCCTATGACCTAAACAAACACAAAACAAGAGAGAGCTACGCCGGGCTACCCCTGTCAGAGGAACGTCTAGGGGGGTAGACGATCCGAGTGTGCACAGAGATCAGGGTTTCGCCGGAGGAAGACCACGAGAACATCGGAATGAGATGAAAACTTGCATGTGCCCCTAGCATATGTGTGTGTGTGGGTGTGGTTAGAGGTTGGTATATATAGGTGCTTGCATGTGTCCCCCCTCGCATGCATGCGCTCTAACCTAGAGGCGAAGGTTCCGGGCCCGTATGAGGGTGGAATCTCCCCGTCTAGGTGAAACCGGGTAGGATAGTGCCCCAACTTGTGAGCCAACATGGTTTGACATCACCCTATGACCTAAACAAACACAAAACAAGAGAGAGCTACGCCGGGCTACCCCTGTCAGAGGAACGTCTAGGGGGGTAGACGATCCGAGTGTGCACAGAGATCAGGGTTTCGCCGGAGGAAGACCACGAGAACATCGGAATGAGATGAAAACTTGCATGTGCCCCTAGCATATGTGTGTGTGTGGGTGTGGTTAGAGGTTGGTATATATAGGTGCTTGCATGTGTCCCCCCTCGCATGCATGCGCTCTAACCTAGAGGCGAAGGTTCCGGGCCCGTATGAGGGTGGAATCTCCCCGTCGAGGTGAAACCGGGTAGGATAGTGCCCCAACTTGTGAGCCAACATGGTTTGACATCACCCTATGACCTAAACAAACACAAAACAAGAGAGAGCTACGCCGGGCTACCCCTGTCAGAGGAACGTCTAGGGGGGTAGACGATCCGAGTGTGCACAGAGATCAGGGTTTCGCCGGAGGAAGACCACGAGAACATCGGAATGAGATGAAAACTTGCATGTGCCCCTAGCATATGTGTGTGTGTGGGTGTGGTTAGAGGTTGGTATATATAGGTGCTTGCATGTGTCCCCCCTCGCATGCATGCGCTCTAACCTAGAGGCGAAGGTTCCGGGCCCGTATGAGGGTGGAATCTCCCCGTCGAGGTGAAACCGGGTAGGATAGTGCCCCAACTTGTGAGCCAACATGGTTTGACATCACCCTATGACCTAAACAAACACAAAACAAGAGAGAGCTACGCCGGGCTACCCCTGTCAGAGGAACGTCTAGGGGGGTAGACGATCCGAGTGTGCACAGAGATCAGGGTTTCGCCGGAGGAAGACCACGAGAACATCGGAATGAGATGAAAACTTGCATGTGCCCCTAGCATATGTGTGTGTGTGGGTGTGGTTAGAGGTTGGTATATATAGGTGCTTGCATGTGTCCCCCCTCGCATGCATGCGCTCTAACCTAGAGGCGAAGGTTCCGGGCCCGTATGAGGGTGGAATCTCCCCGTCGAGGTGAAACCGGGTAGGATAGTGCCCCAACTTGTGAGCCAACATGGTTTGACATCACCCTATGACCTAAACAAACACAAAACAAGAGAGAGCTACGCCGGGCTACCCCTGTCAGAGGAACGTCTAGGGGGGTAGACGATCCGAGTGTGCACAGAGATCAGGGTTTCGCCGGAGGAAGACCACGAGAACATCGGAATGAGATGAAAACTTGCATGTGCCCCTAGCATATGTGTGTGTGTGGGTGTGGTTAGAGGTTGGTATATATAGGTGCTTGCATGTGTCCCCCCTCGTATGCATGCGCTCTAACCTAGAGGCGAAGGTTCCGGGCCCGTATGAGGGTGGAATCTCCCCGTCGAGGTGAAACCGGGTAGGATAGTGCCCCAACTTGTGAGCCAACATGGTTTGACATCACCCTATGACCTAAACAAACACAAAACAAGAGAGAGCTACGCCGGGCTACCCCTGTCAGAGGAACGTCTAGGGGGGTAGACGATCCGAGTGTGCACAGAGATCAGGGTTTCGCCGGAGGAAGACCACGAGAACATCGGAATGAGATGAAAACTTGCATGTGCCCCTAGCATATGTGTGTGTGGGTGTGGTTAGAGGTTGGTATATATAGGTGCTTGCATGTGTCCCCCCTCGCATGCATGCGCTCTAACCTAGAGGCGAAGGTTCCGGGCCCGTATGAGGGTGGAATCTCCCCGTCGAGGTGAAACCGGGTAGGATAGTGCCCCAACTTGTGAGCCAACATGGTTTGACATCACCCTATGACCTAAACAAACACAAAACAAGAGAGAGCTACGCCGGGCTACCCCTGTCAGAGGAACGTCTAGGGGGTAGACGATCCGAGTGTGCACAGAGATCAGGGTTTCGCCGGAGGAAGACCACGAGAACATCGGAATGAGATGAAAACTTGCATGTGCCCCTAGCATATGTGTGTGTGTGTGGGTGTGGTTAGAGGTTGGTATATATAGGTGCTTGCATGTGTCCCCCCTCGCATGCATGCGCTCTAACCTAGAGGCGAAGGTTCCGGGCCCGTATGAGGGTGGAATCTCCCCGTCGAGGTGAAACCGGGTAGGATAGTGCCCCAACTTGTGAGCCAACATGGTTTGACATCACCCTATGACCTAAACAAACACAAAACAAGAGAGAGCTACGCCGGGCTACCCCTGTCAGAGGAACGTCTAGGGGGGTAGACGATCCGAGTGTGCACAGAGATCAGGGTTTCGCCGGAGGAAGACCACGAGAACATCGGAATGAGATGAAAACTTGCATGTGCCCCTAGCATATGTGTGTGTGTGGGTGTGGTTAGAGGTTGGTATATATAGGTGCTTGCATGTGTCCCCCCTCGCATGCATGCGCTCTAACCTAGAGGCGAAGGTTCCGGGCCCGTATGAGGGTGGAATCTCCCCGTCGAGGTGAAACCGGGTAGGATAGTGCCCCAACTTGTGAGCCAACATGGTTTGACATCACCCTATGACCTAAACAAACACAAAACAAGAGAGAGCTACGCCGGGCTACCCCTGTCAGAGGAACGTCTAGGGGGGTAGACGATCCGAGTGTGCACAGAGATCAGGGTTTCGCCGGAGGAAGACCACGAGAACATCGGAATGAGATGAAAACTTGCATGTGCCCCTAGCATATGTGTGTGTGTGTGTGTGGTTAGAGGTTGGTATATATAGGTGCTTGCATGTGTCCCCCCTCGCATGCATGCGCTCTAACCTAGAGGCGAAGGTTCCGGGCCCGTATGAGGGTGGAATCTCCCCGTCTAGGTGAAACCGGGTAGGATAGTGCCCCAACTTGTGAGCCAACATGGTTTGACATCACCCTATGACCTAAACAAACACAAAACAATAGAGAGCTACGCCGGGCTACCCCTGTCAGAGGAACGTCTAGGGGGGTAGACGATCCGAGTGTGCACAGAGATCAGGGTTTCGCCGGAGGAAGACCACGAGAACATCGGAATGAGATGAAAACTTGCATGTGCCCCTAGCATATGTGTGTGTGTGGGTGTGGTTAGAGGTTGGTATATATAGGTGCTTGCATGTGTCCCCCCTCGCATGCATGCGCTCTAACCTAGAGGCGAAGGTTCCGGGCCCGTATGAGGGTGGAATCTCCCCGTCGAGGTGAAACCGGGTAGGATAGTGCCCCAACTTGTGAGCCAACATGGTTTGACATCACCCTATGACCTAAACAAACACAAAACAAGAGAGAGCTACGCCGGGCTACCCCTGTCAGAGGAACGTCTAGGGGGGTAGACGATCCGAGTGTGCACAGAGATCAGGGTTTCGCCGGAGGAAGACCACGAGAACATCGGAATGAGATGAAAACTTGCATGTGCCCCTAGCATATGTGTGTGTGTGGGTGTGGTTAGAGGTTGGTATATATAGGTGCTTGCATGTGTCCCCCCTCGCATGCATGCGCTCTAACCTAGAGGCGAAGGTTCCGGGCCCGTATGAGGGTGGAATCTCCCCGTCGAGGTGAAACCGGGTAGGATAGTGCCCCAACTTGTGAGCCAACATGGTTTGACATCACCCTATGACCTAAACAAACACAAAACAAGAGAGAGCTACGCCGGGCTACCCCTGTCAGAGGAACGTCTAGGGGGGTAGACGATCCGAGTGTGCACAGAGATCAGGGTTTCGCCGGAGGAAGACCACGAGAACATCGGAATGAGATGAAAACTTGCATGTGCCCCTAGCATATGTGTGTGTGTGGGTGTGGTTAGAGGTTGGTATATATAGGTGCTTGCATGTGTCCCCCCTCGCATGCATGCGCTCTAACCTAGAGGCGAAGGTTCCGGGCCCGTATGAGGGTGGAATCTCCCCGTCGAGGTGAAACCGGGTAGGATAGTGCCCCAACTTGTGAGCCAACATGGTTTGACATCACCCTATGACCTAAACAAACACAAAACAAGAGAGAGCTACGCCGGGCTACCCCTGTCAGAGGAACGTCTAGGGGGGTAGACGATCCGAGTGTGCACAAAGATCAGGGTTTCGCCGGAGGAAGACCACGAGAACATCGGAATGAGATGAAAACTTGCATGTGCCCCTAGCATATGTGTGTGTGTGGGTGTGGTTAGAGGTTGGTATATATAGGTGCTTGCATGTGTCCCCCCTCGCATGCATGCGCTCTAACCTAGAGGCGAAGGTTCCGGGCCCGTATGAGGGTGGAATCTCCCCGTCGAGGTGAAACCGGGTAGGATAGTGCCCCAACTTGTGAGCCAACATGGTTTGACATCACCCTATGACCTAAACAAACACAAAACAAGAGAGAGCTACGCCGGGCTACCCCTGTCAGAGGAACGTCTAGGGGGGTAGACGATCCGAGTGTGCACAGAGATCAGGGTTTCGCCGGAGGAAGACCACGAGAACATCGGAATGAGATGAAAACTTGCATGTGCCCCTAGCATATGTGTGTGTGGGGTGTGGTTAGAGGTTGGTATATATAGGTGCTTGCATGTGTCCCCCCTCGCATGCATGCGCTCTAACCTAGAGGCGAAGGTTCCGGGCCCGTATGAGGGTGGAATCTCCCCGTCTAGGTGAAACCGGGTAGGATAGTGCCCCAACTTGTGAGCCAACATGGTTTGACATCACCCTATGACCTAAACAAACACAAAACAAGAGAGAGCTACGCCGGGCTACCCCTGTCAGAGGAACGTCTAGGGGGGTAGACGATCCGAGTGTGCACAGAGATCAGGGTTTCGCCGGAGGAAGACCACGAGAACATCGGAATGAGATGAAAACTTGCATGTGCCCCTAGCATATGTGTGTGTGTGGGTGTGGTTAGAGGTTGGTATATATAGGTGCTTGCATGTGTCCCCCCTCGCATGCATGCGCTCTAACCTAGAGGCGAAGGTTCCGGGCCCGTATGAGGGTGGAATCTCCCCGTCGAGGTGAAACCGGGTAGGATAGTGCCCCAACTTGTGAGCCAACATGGTTTGACATCACCCTATGACCTAAACAAACACAAAACAAGAGAGAGCTACGCCGGGCTACCCCTGTCAGAGGAACGTCTAGGGGGGTAGACGATCCGAGTGTGCACAGAGATCAGGGTTTCGCCGGAGGAAGACCACGAGAACATCGGAATGAGATGAAAACTTGCATGTGCCCCTAGCATATGTGTGTGTGTGGGTGTGGTTAGAGGTTGGTATATATAGGTGCTTGCATGTGTCCCCCCTCGCATGCATGCGCTCTAACCTAGAGGCGAAGGTTCCGGGCCCGTATGAGGGTGGAATCTCCCCGTCGAGGTGAAACCGGGTAGGATAGTGCCCCAACTTGTGAGCCAACATGGTTTGACATCACCCTATGACCTAAACAAACACAAAACAAGAGAGAGCTACGCCGGGCTACCCCTGTCAGAGGAACGTCTAGGGGGGTAGACGATCCGAGTGTGCACAGAGATCAGGGTTTCGCCGGAGGAAGACCACGAGAACATCGGAATGAGATGAAAACTTGCATGTGCCCCTAGCATATGTGTGTGTGTGGGTGTGGTTAGAGGTTGGTATATATAGGTGCTTGCATGTGTCCCCCCTCGCATGCATGCGCTCTAACCTAGAGGCGAAGGTTCCGGGCCCGTATGAGGGTGGAATCTCCCCGTCTAGGTGAAACCGGGTAGGATAGTGCCCCAACTTGTGAGCCAACATGGTTTGACATCACCCTATGACCTAAACAAACACAAAACAAGAGAGAGCTACGCCGGGCTACCCCTGTCAGAGGAACGTCTAGGGGGGTAGACGATCCGAGTGTGCACAGAGATCAGGGTTTCGCCGGAGGAAGACCACGAGAACATCGGAATGAGATGAAAACTTGCATGTGCCCCTAGCATATGTGTGTGTGTGGGTGTGGTTAGAGGTTGGTATATATAGGTGCTTGCATGTGTCCCCCCTCGCATGCATGCGCTCTAACCTAGAGGCGAAGGTTCCGGGCCCGTATGAGGGTGGAATCTCCCCGTCGAGGTGAAACCGGGTAGGATAGTGCCCCAACTTGTGAGCCAACATGGTTTGACATCACCCTATGACCTAAACAAACACAAAACAAGAGAGAGCTACGCCGGGCTACCCCTGTCAGAGGAACGTCTAGGGGGGTAGACGATCCGAGTGTGCACAGAGATCAGGGTTTCGCCGGAGGAAGACCACGAGAACATCGGAATGAGATGAAAACTTGCATGTGCCCCTAGCATATGTGTGTGTGTGGGTGTGGTTAGAGGTTGGTATATATAGGTGCTTGCATGTGTCCCCCCTCGCATGCATGCGCTCTAACCTAGAGGCGAAGGTTCCGGGCCCGTATGAGGGTGGAATCTCCCCGTCGAGGTGAAACCGGGTAGGATAGTGCCCCAACTTGTGAGCCAACATGTTTTGACATCACCCTATGACCTAAACAAACACAAAACAAGAGAGAGCTACGCCGGGCTACCCCTGTCAGAGGAACGTCTAGGGGGGTAGACGATCCGAGTGTGCACAGAGATCAGGGTTTCGCCGGAGGAAGACCACGAGAACATCGGAATGAGATGAAAACTTGCATGTGCCCCTAGCATATGTGTGTGTGTGGGTGTGGTTAGAGGTTGGTATATATAGGTGCTTGCATGTGTCCCCCCTCGCATGCATGCGCTCTAACCTAGAGGCGAAGGTTCCGGGCCCGTATGAGGGTGGAATCTCCCCGTCGAGGTGAAACCGGGTAGGATAGTGCCCCAACTTGTGAGCCAACATGGTTTGACATCACCCTATGACCTAAACAAACACAAAACAAGAGAGAGCTACGCCGGGCTACCCCTGTCAGAGGAACGTCTAGGGGGGTAGACGATCCGAGTGTGCACAGAGATCAGGGTTTCGCCGGAGGAAGACCACGAGAACATCGGAATGAGATGAAAACTTGCATGTGCCCCTAGCATATGTGTGTGTGTGGGTGTGGTTAGAGGTTGGTATATATAGGTGCTTGCATGTGTCCCCCCTCGCATGCATGCGCTCTAACCTAGAGGCGAAGGTTCCGGGCCCGTATGAGGGTGGAATCTCCCCGTCGAGGTGAAACCGGGTAGGATAGTGCCCCAACTTGTGATCCAACATGGTTTTACATCACCCTATGACCTAAACAAACACAAAACAAGAGAGAGCTACGCCGGGCTACCCCTGTCAGAGGAACGTCTAGGGGGGTAGACGATCCGAGTGTGCACAGAGATCAGGGTTTCGCCGGAGGAAGACCACGAGAACATCGGAATGAGATGAAAACTTGCATGTGCCCCTAGCATATGTGTGTGTGTGGGTGTGGTTAGAGGTTGGTATATATAGGTGCTTGCATGTGTCCCCCCTCGCATGCATGCGCTCTAACCTAGAGGCGAAGGTTCCGGGCCCGTATGAGGGTGGAATCTCCCCGTCTAGGTGAAACCGGGTAGGATAGTGCCCCAACTTGTGAGCCAACATGGTTTGCCATCACCCTATGACCTAAACAAACACAAAACAAGAGAGAGCTACGCCGGGCTACCCCTGTCAGAGGAACGTCTAGGGGGTAGACGATCCGAGTGTCTACCCCTGTCGAAATTTTTGGCTAGATTTTACATGTATCTATAAATTAGGTCCTACACATGTGTATCTAAATGAATTTATTATTTTTTTTTGATATGTTTTAGTCTCTACATATATGTGCATTTAATAAAAAAAATTGCCCTAGCTACGCCGACGGCTGCCCTCGGCGTACGCCTGGCCGTCGGCGTAGCATCACCGTTTTTTTTACCCGCGGCCCACCCCGGGCCACTCATTCCATCACCAATCCCTCCCCATCCCGATCCCCACCTCCTGCCTCCCAACCCCTCCCCAAGCCCCGACCCGCCGCCACGCGCCGCCGGTCCCCGAGCTCGGGCCGCCGCCGCCAGCCCCTCTCTCTCCCTCCCGCGAGCCCTCCCCCACTTCCCCACCCCGGCCCTCCCCCACTTCCCTACCCCCACCATCCCGCCGCCACACCACCCACCCCACCACCCCGCCGGTCCCCGAGCTCGGGCCGCCGCCGCTAGCCCCACCCCGGCCCTCCCCCACCCTGGCCCTCCCCCACTTCCCCACCCCCACCACCCCGCCGTCACCCCCACTTCCCCACTGCCGCCACCACCCCCAGTACATCGCCGCCACCCCTCCCCCACTTCTACACTGCCGCCACCACCCCCAGTACACCGCCGCCACCCCTCCCCCACTTTCCCACTGTCGCCACCACCCCCAGTACCCCTCCCCCACCCCTCCCCCCACTTCCCCACCCCAACCCCACTGCCCGGCCACCACCCCCAGTACCCCTCCCCCACCCCTCCCTCCATTGGTTAGTTTTTTTTTAAAATTTGTTCTTGTTTTTATTTTAGTTTGTAGTAGTTTGTAGTTTTAGTTTTAGTTTGTACTAATTGTAGTTTGTGGTTTTAGTTTGTAATAGTAGTTTGAAGTAGTAGTTATAGTTTGTAGTATGTAGTTTTTCTTATGTACTAGTAGTTTGTAGTAGTAGGTTGTAGTATCTAGATGAAATAGATGAAATTTGTAGTAGTAGGTTGTAGTATCTAGTAGTAGGTTGTAGCAGTAGTTTATAGTTTGTATGTAGTTTTTCTTATGTAAAATAGTTCATGTTTACTAAAATAGATGAATTTGCTAAATATATGTTGTATATGGTATGTTGTTTGTAGTTACCGGAGGGTGAGCGTGGGGAGTGTTTCGACGACTGGTCCCGGATCATCTTCTATGATTTGATCACGCTTCGAGGGTGAGAATCCATTCGCCTCTCTTGTACCTAGGTTTATTTTCGTGTCTAGATCACCAAGTATGTCGCGTCACCTAGGCGTCATCCCGACCGTAAGCGTTACGCGACTTAATATGCATTAGTGGTCTCGCATATTTTGGACCGTAACGCTTATGGCTTTTATCGGGCAGTCGGCGGATTCGTAGTTGGGTTTGGTTCTCCCTGGCTCTACCTCGATTCGAGACAGGATTTCGGTGGCGCCTCCTCGTTGTTCTCCGGATGCACATCCTCTTGGCTTTTTGTCGAGACGTGTATCGGGAGAGCAGCGGGGAGGTGCTGCCGAAATTCTGCTTGGATCGGGGTAGAACCAGGGAGAACTTACCCAATCTACGGATCCGGCGGCTGGTTAGGACCCTCTTTTCCTATTGGACATGTAGGTTGATGAATGCGTAAAAATATGAAGCATTTAATCTCCTGTTTGATATAAAATGTTATATTTGTTGTTTGTCTCCCAACAAAGCAGAAGAGGATGGCTGATAATGGGTGGATGTACAGTGGCCGTATTAGTGCGACTAATAAAACAGACGATTGGGTACGGAACACTCATTTGTTAGTGAATGAGTTAGCGCGTGGTTCGAAGGTAATGGTTCGGGCAATTTGTCCCTGCGCTCATTGCACTAAGCGTCATCGTCAGGGAAAGGATGACATGTACAAACACCTTCTGCAATATGGGTACATGTCTAACTATGTCACGCAAGTCGACTTTGCTCGGTACGAACGTGACAGAGGTGAGGTGATGCGTCAGCGACTCAATGGCAATGAGCACGATGGGATTAGAAACATGCTAGATGATCTTATCGATGCCGACCAGCCGAATTCGCCACCTCCACGGGAGGAATCACCAGAACCGGAGGAACCGCTAGAACCGGAGGAACCGGAGCCAACCGCGAAGGCCTTCCTTGATATGATGGCCGCGGCTAAGAGGCCTCTGTACGAGGGTGCAAAGATTTCTCAGCTCGATGCCATCTCTCAGTGTCTAGCCGACAAGTGCCAGTACTCCGCCACCCGTTCTCACTTTGAAGCTAATCTGAGAACATGTGGTAACATGTTGCCCGAAGGGCATTGTCTGCCCAAAACCTTTCACACGAAACGAAGAAACTCATGAAGGAGCTCAACATGGATTATGAAAAGATAGATTGTTGTCCAAAAGGCTGCCTTTTGTTTTGGAAACAGTTTGAGGGTGACAAGTACTGCTCCATTTGTAAGGCCTCTAGATATGAAGAGACAAAGGGGAAGGATGGTCAGGTGAGGCAGTCGAAGGTCGCTAAGAAGATACTTCGGTATCTCCCATTCATAAAAAGAATCCAGCGGCTTTACTTGAGCGAGGAGACTGCCAAACAGATGACGTGGCACAAGAAGGGGAAAAGATACGAGGACGGGCACGGACGGAAGAAGATGGGACATCCATCTGATGGTAAGGCATGGAAGAACTTCGATGACAAATACCCCTGGTGGGCAGAAGAGGCTCGGAATGTTAGAATTGCGATAGCAACAGATGGCTTCAACCCATATGGTATGTCGACGGCCTCGTACAGCTGCTGGCCGGTGTATGTTATTCCGCTCAATCTCCCTCCCGGAGTATTAATGCAACGGAAGACCATGTTTTTGTCGCTGATAATTCCAGGACCTGAGTATCCGGGGAAGAACTTGAGTGTCTACATGCAGCCGATTGTGGATGATTTGAACCACTCTTGGATACACGGGACGTTGACATACGACCGAGCATCAAAGAGAAACTTTTTGATGAAAGTTTGGTTACAATATACTATGCATGACATGCCCGGGTACGCCCTAACGTGCGGATGGTGTACAGCTGGTAAGTGGCCATGCCCAGTGTGCAGGCACCGACTTGAGTTCCTTTGGCTAAAGTCGGGTCGCAAATATGTTGCGTTTGACACGAATCGACAGTACCTCAAAAGAAATCATTCGTTCAGAGAAGATAGAAAGAACTTCAAGAAGGGCAAAGTTGTGCATGAAGTAAAAGAGGTACCAAAGTTCGAGGGTGCAGTTGTTGATGCCGAGATACGTGCTCTCGTGCCCGCGGCGCCGGGAACTGGCCATCAATTTGCGGGATATGGTGTAACGCATAATTGGACTCACGTGGCAGCCTTAACGAATCTCGTGTATTACAAGGACCTCGAACTTCCCCATAACATCGATGTGATGCACACCGAAAAGAATGTCGGGGAGTCCCTTTTTCACACAGTCCTAAACATTCCTGGGAAGTCAAAGGATAATGTCAAGGCTAGAGTTGATGTTGAGAAGCTTTGTGATAGGAAGAGATTACACATGCAGCCTCCTACTGTCCGTCGAAAGAATTGGTTCAAGCCGCATGCCTACTACTGCCTTGATAATGTCCAAAAGAAGGAGTCATTTAGGTGGCTCAAATACGTCGTGATGTTCCCTGACGGTTATTGTTCGAATATAAGTAAGGGAGTCAATCTTTTGACGGGACAAGTCAACGGGCTCAAGAGTCACGACTATCATATATGGATTGAGCGGCTGATGCCGGTGATGGTTCGAGGGTATCTCCCCGAAAAAGTATGGCGAGTGCTTGCGGAGTTGAGCCATTTCTTCCGCACCCTCTGTGCTAAGCAGATATGTCCTCTGGTGATTGAGAAGCTGCAAGTTCAGGTGCCGGAGTTGCTATGCAATTTGGAGATGATCTTTCCGCCAGGCTTCTTTACTACGATGGCACATGTCATTGTGCACCTCGCGAACGAGGCACTATTGGGGGGGCCGGTGCAATTTCGTTGGCAATTTTGTATTGAGAGAGAGTTTAAGTATATTCGAAAGATAACTGGAAACAAAGCCAAGATTGAAGCATGCATAGCTGAAGCAACATGCCTTCGGGAGATGGCAGACGCCGCGACAACCTACTGGCCCGATGATGTTCCCACTATGCATAACCCGGTCTCTCGTTACAATGTCGACCTGCCCAAGAATGACCCCAATCTCGAACTATTCCAATTTCCCGGTGGCAAGGCCGGTAAAGGACTAAAATATAGGTTGCCGAAGGAAGAGAAGGATTGCATAATGCTCTATGTGCTTATGAACATGAAGGAAGTGGTCGATTTCATTAGGTAAAATGGTGAACACCCTATTTCTCTATGCAGCTAGTAACTCGGTCTCCGTCTAATGCTTATTTTCTCCTTCTTAGCGATTTCACGGATGAACAGTGGCCGGGACCGACTGATCCCTCTCCCATGGAGTTGGACACTCTACTGAAAGAGGGTGCTCCCGGAAATAAAAAAAACTTTGTGTCCTGGTTTATGGAAAAAGTAATTTCTAACCTGTCCCTCTTACCTTGCAATATGTGACTTGTCGCTCTTATTCCACGTAACTACTGAACGCAACAAATCCTCTTGTACCTGTAGGGAGCTGATCCCAACGTTGAGATGTCAGATGAGCTGAAATGTGTTTCCCAAGGTTGTAACAGTGTCGTCATGAAGTATGAGAAGTATGATGTGAATGGGTTTCGCTTCCATACAGAGACGCACCAGAAAGGGCGACCGAATGCAAAAACGGTAAATACTGGGGTGTTCACCAAAGGAGCCGATTCCCTTGATTACTACGGAAGGTTAGAGAATGTATACGAGCTGACCTTCAATCGTACGAATGTCGAACTCAATCTTGTTGTGTTCAAGTGCCACTGGTTTGACCCAAGGGGTGGACTGAGAAGTACCCCTTCCATTGGGTTAGTTGAAGTTAGGCCTTCAACCACCTATAGCGGAGCCGACGTCTTTGTTGTTGCTCACCAAGCCAACCAAGTTTATTATTTGCCCTACCCATGCCAGAAAGCGGAACTCCAGGGCTGGGAAGTCGTGTTCCAGGTATCGCCACATGGTAACCTACCGATTCCCTCCGAGGACGATTACAACAACATTAACCCTTTAACGTACGAGGGAATTTTCTATCAAGAGCAAGAGGACTTCGGACACTTTGATTTAGAACCGGTTGATCTTGAGGATCTTGGGAATGATGTAGAAACTCGGGGTGAGTCAGTGGTGAATCTACATGACATAAGTATGCTCGAGAAGCTCCATACCGAGAATGACAACGATGATGAGCCTACACCCTTCGATGAGAATCCAGATTTCTACTCAAAAGATAGTGATAGTGAGAATGAGAATGAGAATGTGAATGAGAATGAGAATGAAAATGATAGTGAGTATTTATTTTTTAATGCATTTTATTTTGTCTTTGTGCTTAACTGTTTTCTTAATTGCATTATGCCTTTATTCTTTGTGTATACATTTTATTATGTCTTTGTGCTTAACTGTTTTCTCTTACTTAATGCAGGTGATTGAACAATATGAGCAGCGGCAAGGCAACCAGTTCGTCCTTGCTTAATGCGCTGAAGCAGCGCAAGAAAAGTGCTACACGGAGTGGGAGACAGCCAAATCCCAATCCGCGTTACCCCGATCTTGCTCCTGCTGGCGGAGGACGGGGTCGAGGCCGAGGTCGAGGAGGACGAGGACGAGGTGCCACGGGAGGAGGCGTGGACTTTGACCCACCACCCTCTGCTTCTGGCGACGTGGCTCCTGAGTTGTTCCTGACAGAGCAGCCTTTCAGGGCCGAGAGGGAGGCAGAGTCCGAGAGGGAGGCAGAGTCTGAGAGGGAGGCGAGGACCGAGAGGGAGGCGGGGACCGATACGGAGGCGGACACTAGCCGCGAGTTGGTGGGGCCGAAGAAATTGCGGAATCGTGGGGAATCGGGAGTCCCTGACGAGAAGTTTGAGCCTAGGACTCAGGAGGCGAAAGCCCTTATTATTCCAGATGGCCTTGAGTAAGTTTACTAATTTGGCAATTTAAAACATTTTATTTCATGTTGGTCATAAATAATTATTGTGTACTAATGTTTATTTTTGTGCAGCAATTGGACATTTCCTCCGGGGACCAAGGCTCGCCTTCCTAACAGCCTCGTTGGAGCTCTGATTAGGAAGTTCTGGCCGGGCTATCACATTACCCCCGAGGGTGACAGGAAGCTAGCTACTACTTGGGCGGACTACCAGACTACCCGTGTCCCGGGCTTTCCGACAGCTGCTGATGCTGTCATCACCAAGTTTTGGGTAAGGCATATTTCTCGAGTTATGTTCATACTTGATGACCCCACCGTGCTAACTCATGACTCTTATGCATGATTGAAGTGCTTTTACCGTGTGGCCGAGGAGGACCAGGAGAAGGCGCAGAGGACTTTGCTTGGGGCTTGTGTGAAGTTGACCCCCCAGGTGTGGTACAACCAGAAGGTCACGGCCGCTAGCCACTTCTGGGCTGACAGGGGCGTGAGGGTCAGGAAGGAAGACATTGTCGGTAGGAACCCTAATCCTGAGTACTCGATGACGCCAGAAGAGTACATGTCGGTGAGTAAAATGTCAATGAGATTCTACATTGCTTCTAAGTTGCCATTGCATTTTCTGGAGTTGAGTATTGCATTTTCAGGTTATCCCCGATTGGGCCGAGCCGCATCGACTCGCATGGGAGGAGCTGGTTAGGACGAGGTGGCTCAGAGAAGACGAGGAGTTTGCAGCCTTGTCGAGGCGGAACGCGGATAACCGAGGCGATGGTGGAACGCACTACGCGGGAAACCGCAACTTTGACCGCTTCAAGGGGAAGGTGGTACGTATATACATGGAACGACCTGCGTGCATTTCTGCTTATGTTTGTACTTCATATGCATAATATTTTCTTTTCGCGATACAGGTGGCCGAGGCACAACCCGGGGAGGTGATTCATGACGTCGCCGTCTATGAGATGATGCGGCGAAAGAAGCCCAATTACTCGGAGCCTCAACCCTCATTGCCCGTGTACTTCGGCACTGCCCAGAACGACTTGGGGAACTACAGCACGATGGTGAAGGCTCGTCACCCCCATGTGGATGACCCCATTCACGCGGAGATCGACGAGGAGTCGTTGGTCCTGTCGGGGCACGGATTGCAGCATGGACGCCTCAAGATTCTGAATAAGAAGGTCAAGCCTACCCTCAGCACGAGCTTCAGCCGTCTCAAGGCTACCTACCCCGCCGACGGCCCCCCTATCCCGCCTCGTGACCAGCCTCGTCGCTCCGCCGAGGATGTAAGTTTTTCTCGTTTTCATCATCTTTATGAGTTTTGTTCCTGCATGGCTAACCGTTGACGAGATTCCTTGTATTTGAAATTGTAGCCTGAGTTAGACGCGGCCTACGAAGCCGCTTATGAGGAATATCAGGTGGCCTTTCGGCAGCATCAGGAGGCGAATGTGATCTACATGCAATACGTAAATGTAAGTCCGAACCTTTATTTTTTGCAAAAGATACAAGTCCCACTTCCCCCGTTTGTTGTACTACGGCCTGACTTCTAAACTATCTTGCAGGCCATGATGGTGAATATTCAAACTGGCCAGAATAGAGATTTAGGGCCCGTGCCTCCCATGCCAGGTCCGATGCCATTTTGGCAGTCGAAGGAAAGCTTCGCTAGGACCTACTACGCATCGACACCGGTAAGTTCTTTGCGAACCCACTGGTTATCGCTTTACTTTGCCTCGCAAGTTGCTAACATGTAGGCAACATGTAGGGAACGGGAGCTTCTGGGAACCGGCACTTTGGCCACGCCTCGCCGGATGGGCGTCAGGTCACACCGCTTCATGACGATGGTCCATCTCCTGGCCATTCTGCAGGTGGTTCTCCCGTGCTTCACACTTCTCCTACTCCCTCGCCAGGTGGCTCTTCTGCTGCTTCTACTGGACGCAACCCTCGGCAGAGGTCGCCACTTTTCACCAGGGGAGATCTCGGGTACACCCCCTCTCCTCCAGAGTTGTAGGCATGTGTGATGATGTCGATGATCTTGTATGAATAATGTATGGATGATCTTGTATGACTGATGTGATACACGTATGGCATATGTGATCTTGTTTCAATTGGTGTGGAATATATATTGCATGGATGCATGGATGATGTATGGATGATGTATGGATGTATGGATGTATGGATGATGATGTATGGCTGCTGTGAGTGCTGCTATGCTGCTGCAATAAAATTTAAAAAAAACTGTGCATTTGATACGCCGACGGCCTTGCCCTCGGCGTAGGAGGTAAGCGTGACCAAATGGTCAAGGCTACGCCGACGGCAAGGCCCTCGGCGTAGGGCCAGGCCGCTGCTGCCAGGGCCGCTGCGCTGCCTCCACGTGGCAGGCGTACGCCGAGGGGGAGGCCGTCGGCGTAGCATCTGCGCCAGGCCGCTGCGCTGCCTCCACGTGGCAGGCGTACCCGAGGGGCAGGCCGTCGGCGTAGCGTCTGCGCCAGGCCGCTGCGCGCCACCACGTGGCAGGCGTACGCCGAGGGGGTGGCCGTCGGCGTAGCCGACGCGCCGTTAACTGGCCGTGTGACGGCGCGGTTTGACATTCGCCGACGGTCCTATACGCCGACGGGCGCCGTCAGGCCGTCGGCGTTGGCCTACGCCGCCGGTCTGGTCCTACGCCGACGGCCGCGCTGCTCCGCGAGGGAGAGTGTCCGCCGAGGACGATACGCCGAGGCAGCCGTCGGCGTAGCGTACGCGAGGGTTTCCTGGCTACGCCGACGGCAATATGCCCTCGGCGTACCGAGCTTCTCCTGTAGTGAGATTGATCATCTAGACGTGCGAGCCGAAGTGGATTTCCATAGTTTGTGCCATTTCTTGAGATCCAACAAATGTTGTTTAGTAATCTAAGAAAACTTTCGAGGGCCCATACATGACTAGTTATGTAGATACCTAGTGGAATGTTGCGGGAGATCATATGGAGGCTGGAGGATCAACTAATCTGACTCACTAACGTATCATCCTAGAGCCACCAAATTACTATATTTGCATCTTGTCCCATAGAACAAATATTCATGAACTATGAAATATGGAGTAACATTTCAGCTGCAATTTCAGCTCAAACAATAGAAGAAGTGCATTACTAGTAGT
>CAJUWN010000137.1:0-42867 GCA_910589765.1 Avena atlantica | reverse complement strand
CACGGGTAAGACAAAGGATATACAATGCCGCAAGTGCTGGGGTTTTGTCATATTGAGAGACAGGCACAACAACAACGTGTGATGATGGTGCGAAGAAGATGGTGAATACGATTCAGCGAGTGACTTTGATGAAGATACACTAGCCCTTATTTTGCTCGAGATGGAGACAATTCTGATGCTGATGAAGAGCCAGAGGTAATGGGAGCTGAAGCTGCTGATCAATACAAGAGTTATACACAACGTGTGTTGAGTGTGCAATTGAGCAAATCTGAGCAAGATCAACGCCACAACCTTTCCAAACACGTGGTGTTGTCAAGGAAAGAGCTATACGGATCATCATTGATGGAGGGAGTTGTAATATCTGTCCAGTATTGACATGGTAGAGAAGCTTGCATTCCTACAAGACAACGCCCACATTCATATTACATCCAATGGTTTGAGAGTTCTCGCAAGATCAAGGTAACACGAATGGTACGCGTGCATTTTACTATTGGTACATATTCTGATTTGTTGATTGTGATGTTGTACCTATGCAAGCATGTTCTTTGTTACTTGGTAGACCATGGCAATTTGATAGAGAATCTGTTCATAATGGCAAAAACTAATCACTATTCTCTTATGCATGATGGAAAGAAAATTGGTCTAAAACCTATGACTCCCAGAACAGATTATAAAAGATGATCTTGCTAGAGCTAGTAGAGCTAAAGCTGAGGAGAAAAAATAAAGTGAGAATCAGTGTTGCTGCAGATTTTATACCACCAAAGAACACTAAATCTGATTCTACACATGCTACTGAAATTCGTTTGAAGAGTCCATGTATGCTTGCAAATAAAAGTTTGATATTGCTGAACTAGATGTACACAATACTCAATGTTATGCAATTGTCTGCAAAGAGGTTCTGTTTTATTTGAGGATATGCCTCCTTCTTGCCACCCCGCTATTGCTAACCTTTTGCAGGAATATGAGGACGTCTTTCCCGCTGAGCTGCCACAGGACTACCTCCTATTAGAGGAATTGAGCACCAAATTGATCTAATTCCTGGTGCCACATTGCCCAACCGCGCGCCTTATAGAACCAATCCAGAGGAGACAAAGGAGATACAAGCCAAATTCAGTAACTACTCGACAGAGATCATATTCGTGAGTCCTTAGCCCTTGTGTTGTTCCTATTATTTTGGTACCTAAGAAAGATGGTTCTCGCGCATGTGTACTGATTGTAGAGCTATCAATAATATACTATTCGCTATCGTCATCCTATTCACGTTTAGATGACATGCTTGATGAATTGAGTGGCTCTACCATGTTTTCTAAGTTTGATTTGCGTAGTGGTTACCACCAGATTCGTATGAAATTAGGAGATGAATGGAAAACTGCATTTAAAACTAAGTTCGGTTTATGAGTGGTTAGTAATGCCGTTTGGTTTAAACAATGCACCTAGCAATTTCATGAAATTAATGAACGAAGTTTTACGTGCTTTCATTGGACGTTTTGTGGTAGTATCTACTTTGATGATATTCTGATTTATAGCAAATCTTTAGAGGATCATTTGGACCATTTACGTGCTATTTTAATGCTTTACGTGATGCACGTTTGTTTGGTAACTTGAGAAGTGCAACTTTTGCACCAATCGAGTTGCGTTTCTTGGCTATGTTGTTACATCACAGGGTATTGAAGTGGATCCAGCCAAGATTGAAGCTATTGAGAATTGGCCGCAGCCCAAGACGGTCACACAAGTGAGGAGTTTTCTTGGCTCGCTGGTTTATATAGGCGCTTTGTCAAAGACTTTGGATCAATGCCGCCGCGCCGTTGAATGAACTTACCAAGAAGGATGTGCCCTTTGTTTGGGGCGATTCACACAACAGGCCTTCGTCATATGGAAAGAAGATAAGCTAACACATGCTCCCTTACTCCAAACTTCCTGATTTTACTAAGACCTTTGAGCTTGAATGTGATGCTAGTGGAATTGGTTTGGGAGGGGTGTTATTACAAGAAGGAAAAACCTGTTGCATATTATAGTGAGAAATTGAGTGGGGCTAGTCTGAACTATTCTACTATGATAAAGAATATATGCGTTGGTTCGGACATTAGAAACTTGGCAACATTATCTATGGCCTAAGGAATTTTTATTCATTCTGATCATGAATCTTTGAAGCATATTCGTAGTCAAGCTAAGTTGAATCGTCGTCATGCAAAGTGGGTTGAATTTATTGAGTCTTTTCCTTATGTTATCAACACAAAAAGGGTAAAGATAATGTTATTGCTGATGCTTTGTCACGCCGTTATGCTTTGTTATCTCAACTTGACTTCAAAATATTTGGATTGGAAACTATTAAGGAACAATATGTGCATGATGCTGAGTTTAAAGATGTGTTGCAGAATTGTAGAGATGGTAGAACTTGGAACAAGTTCGTCTTCAATGATGGATTTGTGTTCCGTGCTAACAAACTATGCATTCCAGATAGCTCTGTTCGTCTTTTGTTGTTACAGGAGGCGCATGGAGGAGGATTGATGGGACACTTTGGTGTCAAGAAGACGGAGGATGTTCTTGCTGCACACTTCTTTTGGCCACGTATGCGTCGAGATGTTGAGAGATTTGTGGCACGCTGCACTACTTGTCAAAAAGCTAAGTCTCGCCTCAATCCACATGGTTTATATATGCCTCTTCCTGTTCCTAGTGTTCCTTGGGAGGATATTTCTATGGACTTTGTTTTGGGATTACCACGAACACGGAAGGGGAGGGATAGTATTTTTGTTGTTGTGGATCGGTTTTCTAAGATGGCACACTTTATTCATTGTCATAAAACGGATGATGCTGCGCATATTGCTGATTTGTTCTTTCGTGAAATTGTTCGTTTGCATGGTGTGCCAAATACTATTGTCTCTGATCGTGATACTAAATTTCTTAGCCACTTTTGGAGATGTTTATGGGCTAAGTTGGGGACTAAATTGCTCTTTAGTACTACATGTCATCCCCAAACTGATGGTCAAATGAAGTAGTCAATAGAACTTTGTCTACTATGTTACGGGCTGTTTTAAAGAAGAACTTAAAATTGTGGGAAGAGTGTTTACCTCATATAGAATTTGCTTATAATCGTTCGTTGCATTCTACCACAAGATGTGCCCATTGAGATTGTGTATGGTTTTGTTCCTCGTGCACCTATTGATTTATTGCCTTTACCTTCTTCGGGGCAACATAATTTGGATGCTACACAACGCGCTGAAATGATATTAAACTTGCATAAGACTACGAAAGATAACATTGAACACATGAATGCTAAGTATAAACTTGCTGGGATAAAGGGAGAAAGCATGTTGTGTTTGATGTTGGCGATCTTGTTTGGTTACATTTGCGTAAAGATCGTTTTCCTGATTTACGCAAGTCTAAGTTAATGCCACGTGCTGCTGGTCCCTTTAAGGTGTTAGAGAAAATCAATGATAATGCATATAAACTTGAGTTGCCTGCAGATTTTGGTACGGTTAGTCCTACATTTAACATTGCAGATTTGAAGCCTTATTTTGGTGAGGAAGATGAGATTGCGTCGAGGACGACTTCAATTCAAGAAGGGGAGCATGATGTGGACATCCCTACTATTGATACAACCGTTGTACCTACAGCAACACACATACAAGGACCCATCACAAGATCTCGTGCCAAACAACTTAACTATCAGGTACTTTCGTTTCTTGGAACTATTCCTCACATACATGAGAATATGATGCTGCCTAAATCAGATATATTTCTTACTCTTAGGAATGATGGACCAAGCATGGATGAGAGGGACAAGCATTGGAGCATGGCCATGCATGGAGATGGCAGCAAGCATGTGATGATCCAAGAGAAGGCCACGGATGAAGATTTCAGAACTTTGAGGCCACCATAATGAAGAAAGAAGGCTTGGACGAAATATTCAAGATCAATACTTTACGAATTCGTCCATAGCTTAATATGGTGCTGCGACACCTTTTATTTTGGGCCAGGCCCATGTAATTTTCGCAGGATTTTAATTAGCCACTTTTTAGAGTCCGTATTTGAGGGGAAAAGGACTTTTAGGGTTGGATTCGGCCACCACTTCCATGGCTGGCCGAAACCCCACCTTTTCGCCCTTAAATACTCCCCATAGCCGAACCCCCTAGACTCGGATTTTGTTTAGACATTAAGTTAGCCATAGTCGCAACTTCGCCAAGGCTCGAGCGTCGCAGAGGCCTCTTGTACTTCGCACCTATTCAGGATCCCACCTCTTTCAATAAAGCTTTCCTCTTAATCCGCAATATCTTGATTGCAATATTGGTTCTTACTTGTTCTCGATTTCAGGTAGGAATTAAGACCCTCGCTGGTCAGGCTGATCGTGTTCACGCAGGATCGGTAACCTCCAGGAGATTGGCCTAGCGATTGCATTGGCGCTCGTGCTCGCACGTGTAGTCGGATCGTCAAGCCCGAACTCCACCAAATCGATTATCGCCATCTCATCGAAAGATCGGACACCTTTGCCCTATCAAGTGGTATCAGATTTCAGGTTGCTCGGTGAGATTTTACTGTTTTTCGTAGATTACATCTGTTTTTACCTATAACCCACGAAAAAGCCAAAAACACAGTTAGAATTTAGATCCATCCCATAACCAATCTACGCCTCGCATTATCTTTTCAGTTTTTGCATTGTTGAATTTGTGTCTACATCGTCGCGTCGAGTGGCTGGTCTTAGTGTCTCGTCCATTAGAGTTTCGAGTTCTAATCATACTAGTCACCGCCACACTCGCCGATCACCGCCACCATATTCCGCCGCCAGATACCCTGCCACCATAAACCCTAAAACTCCGCCACCGCCTTCCTATCGCGACACAGATCCGATCACCTTTCCTGCCGCGGCACGAGTCCGAGTTGAGTAATTATTTCATAGTTATTTCTTTTGACTTTCCTTCTTTGTTGTTTCCGTGTTCAGCTAAAGTCCGTGTCGAGCTAAGAGTCCGGTCGTAAGTCTGGAACCGCCTCCGAAAAAATTTTCTGGCTATACTGGTTTTCGGCTTTGGGGATCACTTTTCTCCATCGGCCGTTATAGCGATATTTTTTTGGCGCCTGCGCGCTTTCCGGAGCAAAATAAAAAATTTCGAAATTTTTTTTGGGGGCTAACCTCTTTTTAGACCCCGTAGATCAGTTCTAGACACTCGCCATCATAGTGATTTTCTGCATCTCGGATCGCTTTTCAGGGTGCTATATCATCATACAGTGCTTGTTGTGTCGCGTCGTGACATCGTTGGTGATCTAGGCTCGCGTCTCTAGTACGGTCTAGCCTAGGACCAGCACAGTACCGTCGTTGAGCATTCTTTCAACTTTTGCATTCCTGTTTTGATAATTGCAAACCCCTTTGCTAAGCCTTCCCAGAGATCCACAGATACTCTCCACGTGCGGTGTTTCGACTCCTGGTAATCGCTTGGTTCAATCTCTGGACCCACTGATCCTCGTGGTTGCACATCGCCTTTCCTGCTGTTTGGTAAGAACTTGTAAGAGCTTCGTATATTGCTTGATGGATTACGCGTGACTTTCACCATATTCCTGTAGTATATACCTGTGCTTTTTAAGGACTAACCATGACAGATACTTCGCGGAACCCTGCCACCATGACGAACGAAGAACTACATGCCCACTTCTCCGCGCTCCTGGTCAGTCGCGCTGAAGACGTGGATACGCGCCTAGGGGAGTTTGACACCAAGCTCACCAACGCCGTGGACAAGATCGATGGACTCGAGAAATCCTTCAACGCCAAGCTTGACGTTCGGTTCAAGGAGCTTCTGAACCGATTGCCCGCACCCGCACCGGCACCCACACATGGCGCACGACTCATTCCAATCACGGCTCGTACTGCTGGTACGGCTGCCGCCGCACCCCCGGCGGCTCCTGTTGCGACTAACGTTCCTCAGACTTCCGCCGCGGCTGCTGCTGCGACATTGGGGACAGACGACGGGTACTACTACGACCCCGACGACGACGATCTGTTTGACGAGGAGGTTGAACAACCTCCACAGGTACCTGCTGGTCGTCCCCGACATTACTACCGCAACGCTCGCCCACCGGTACGTAATGATGATGATCATGTTGCAAAGCTTAAATTAAATATTCCATCTTTTGAGGGTAAATATAATCCTGATGCATATCTTACATGGGAGATGGAAGTAGAACAACGTTTTGCATGCTTAAAATATCCTGAGAATATGCGTGTTAGTGCTGCTACATGTGAATTTACTAAATTTGCTTCCCTTTGGTGGTCTGAGTATTGTCGTTTAAATCCTACTACTATTCCTAGTATTTGGACTGCTTTAAAAACTGCTATGCGTGTTCGTTTTGTACCTCCCACTTATCAACGTGATTTACTAAAGAATCTGACACGCTTAGAGCAAGGGAAAAATTCTGTAGAAGAGTATTATCAGGAATTGCAAACGGGGATGGTTAGGTGTGGTCTTGTTGAATCTAATGAACAAATGCTTGCACGTTTCTTTGGTGGATTAAACAAGGACATTCAGCATATATTAGATTATAAGGAATATAATTCTATCACTCGTTTGTTTCATCTTGCTTGCAAAGCTGAACGTGAAGTGCAGGATCGCCAAACACCATGGAGGAGGACTAATAATTCTGCAGGTCGCACATCCACTTGGACATCCTGACAATCAGCGCCTCCTCGTGATTCGCCTCCAGCTACTACAACATCCAAGGCCACCACAAGATTTCCAGCTGCTCCTCCACCATCATCCAATGCTCCTGCTCGTAGTGCATCTTCTATGGCTTCCACGGGTAAGACAAAGGATATACAATGCCGCAAGTGCTGGGGTTTTGGTCATATTGAGAGACAGTGCACAACACAACGTGTGATGATGGTGCGAGAAGATGGTGAATACGATTCAGCGAGTGACTTTGATGAAGATACACTAGCCCTTATTTCTGCTCGAGATGGAGACAATTCTGATGCTGATGAAGAGCCAGAGGTAATGGGAGCTAAAGCTGCTGATCAATACAAGAGCTTAATTACACAACGTGTGTTGAGTGTGCAATTGAGCAAATCTGAGCAAGATCAACGCCACAACCTGTTCCAAACACGTGGTGTTGTCAAGGAAAGAGCTATACGGATCATCATTGATGGAGGGAGTTGTAATAATCTGGCCAGTATTGACATGGTAGAGAAGCTTGCACTTCCTACAAGACAACGCCCATATTCATATTACATCCAATGGTTTGAGAGTTCTCGCAAGATCAAGGTAACAAGAACGGTACGCGTGCATTTTACTATTGGTACATATTCTGATTTTGTTGATTGTGATGTTGTACCTATGCAAGCTTGTTCTTTGTTACTTGGTAGACCATGGCAATTTGATAGAGAATCTGTTCATAATGGCAAAACTAATCACTATTCTCTTATGCATGATGGAAAGAAAATTGGTCTAAAACCTATGACTCCCGAACAGATTTTAAAAGATGATCTTGCTAGAGCTAGTAGAGCTAAAACTGAGGAGAAAAATAAAAGTGAGAATCAGATTGTTGCTGCAGATTTTATACCACCAAAGAACACTAAATCTGATTCTACACATGCTACCGAAATTCGTTTGAAGAGTCCATGTATGCTTGCAAATAAAATTTATATTGCTGAACTAGATGTAACCAATACTCAATGTTATGCAATTGTCTGCAAAGAGGTTTTGTTTTCATTTGAGGATATGCCTCCTTCTTTGCCACCCGCTATTGCTAACCTTTTGCAGGAATATGAGGACGTCTTTCCCGCTGAGCTGCCACCAGGACTACCTCCTATTAGAGGAATTGAGCACCAAATTGATCTAATTCCTGGTGCCACGTTGCCCAACCGCGCGCCCTATAGAACCAATCCAGAGGAGACAAAGGAGATACAACGCCAAATTCAGGAACTACTCAACAGAGATCATATTCGTGAGTCCCTTAGCCCCTGTGCTGTTCCTATTATTTTGGTACCTAAGAAAGATGGTTCTTCGCGCATGTGTACTGATTGTAGAGCTATCAATAATATTACTATTCGCTATCGTCATCCTATTCCACGTTTAGATGACATGCTTGATGAATTGAGTGGCTCTACCATGTTTTCTAAATTTGATTTGCGTAGTGGTTACCACCAGATTCGTATGAAATTAGGAGATGAATGGAAAACTGCTTTTAAAACTAAGTTCGGTTTATATGAGTGGTTAGTAATGCCGTTTGGTTTAACTAATGCACCTAGCACTTTCATGAGATTAATGAACGAAGTTTTACGTGCTTTCATTGGACGTTTTGTGGTAGTCTACTTTGATGATATTCTGATTTATAGCAAATCTTTAGAGGATCATTTGGACCATTTACGTGTTGTTTTTAATGCTTTACGTGATGCACGTTTGTTTGGTAACCTTGAGAAGTGCAACTTTTGCACCAATCGAGTTGCGTTTCTTGGCTATGTTGTTACATCACAGGGTATTGAAGTGGATCCAGCCAAGATTGAAGCTATTGAGAATTGGCCGCAGCCCAAGACGGTCACACAAGTGAGGAGTTTTCTTGGCCTCGCTGGTTTATATAGGCGCTTTGTCAAAGACTTTGGATCAATTGCCGCGCCGTTGAATGAACTTACCAAGAAGGATGTGCCCTTTGTTTGGGGCGATGCACAACAACAGGCCTTCGTCATATTGAAAGATAAGCTAACACATGCTCCCTTACTCCAACTTCCTGATTTTACTAAGACTTTTGAGCTTGAATGTGATGCTAGTGGAATTGGTTTGGGAGGGGTGTTATTACAAGAGGGAAAACCTGTTGCATATTTTAGTGAGAAATTGAGTGGGGCTAGTCTGAATTATTCTACTTATGATAAAGAATTATATGCGTTGGTTCGGACATTAGAAACTTGGAAACATTATCTATGGCCTAAAGAGTTTGTTATTCATTCTGATCATGAATCTTTGAAGCATATTCGTAGTCAAGCTAAGTTGAATCGTCGTCATGCAAAGTGGGTTGAATTTATTGAGTCTTTTCCTTATGTTATCAAACACAAAAAGGGTAAAGATAATATTATTGCTGATGCTTTGTCACGCCATTATGCTTTGTTATCTCAACTTGACTTCAAAATATTTGGATTGGAAACTATTAAGGAACAATATGTGCATGATGCTGATTTTAAAGATGTGTTGCAGAATTGTAGAGATGGTAGAACTTGGAACAAGTTCGTCTTCAATGATGGATTTGTGTTCCGTGCTAACAAACTATGCATTCCAGATAGCTCTGTTCGTCTTTTGTTGTTACAGGAGGCGCATGGAGGAGGATTGATGGGACACTTTGGTGTCAAGAAGACGGAGGATGTTCTTGCTGCACACTTCTTTTGGCCACGTATGCGTCGAGATGTTGAGCGATTTGTGGCACGCTGCACTACTTGTCAAAAAGCTAAGTCTCGTCTTAATCCACATGGTTTATATATGCCTCTTCCTGTTCCTAGTGTTCCTTGGGAGGATATTTCTATGGACTTTGTTTTGGGATTGCCACGAACACAGAAGGGGAGGGATAGTATTTTTGTTGTTGTGGATCGGTTTTCTAAGATGGCACACTTTATTCCTTGTCATAAAACGGATGATGCTGCGCATATTGCTGATTTGTTCTTTCGTGAAATTGTTCGTTTGCATGGTGTGCCAAATACTATTGTCTCTGATCGTGATACTAAATTTCTTAGCCACTTTTGGAGATGTTTATGGGCTAAGTTGGGGACTAAATTGCTCTCTAGTACTACATGTCATCCCCAAACTGATGGTCAAACTGAAGTAGTAAATAGAACTTTGTCTACTATGTTACAGGCTGTTTTAAAGAAGAACTTAAAATTGTGGGAAGAGTGTTTACCTCATATAGAATTTGCTTATAATCGTTCATTGCATTCTACCACAAAGATGTGCCCATTTGAGATTGTGTATGGTTTTGTGCCTCGTGCACCTATTGATTTATTGCCTTTACCTTCTTCGGTGCAACATAATTTGGATGCTACACAACGCGCTGAAATGATATTAAACTTGCATAAGACTACTAAAGATAACATTGAACACATGAATGCTAAGTATAAACTTGCTGGGGATAAAGGGAGAAAGCATGTTGTGTTTGATGTTGGCGATCTTGTTTGGTTACATTTGCGTAAAGATCGTTTTCCTGATTTACGCAAGTCTAAGTTAATGCCACGTGCTGCTGGTCCCTTTAAGGTGTTAGAGAGAATCAATGATAATGCATATAAACTTGAGTTGCCTGCAGACTTTGGTACGGTTAGTCCTACATTTAACATTGCAGATTTGAAGCCTTACTTTGGTGAGGAAGATGAGATTGCGTCGAGGACGACTTCAATTCAAGAAGGGGAGCATGATGTGGACATCCCTACTATTGATACAACCGTTGTACCTACAGCAACACACATACAAGGACCCATCACAAGATCTCGTGCTAAACAACTTAACTATCAGGTACTTTCGTTTCTTGGAACTATTCCTTACATACATGAGAATATGATGCTGCCTAAATCAGATATATTTCTTACTCTTAGGAATGATGGACCAAGCATGGATGAGATAGACAAGCATTGGAGCATGGCCATGCATGGAGATGGCAGCAAGCATGTGATGATCCAAGAGAAGGCCACGGATGAAGATTTCAGAACTTTGAGGCCACCATAATGAAGAAAGAAGGCTTGGACGAAATATTCAAGATCAATACTTTACGAATTCGTCCATAGCATAATATGGTGCTGCGACACCTTTATTTTGGGCCAGGCCCATGTAATTTTCGCAGGATTTTAATTAGCCACTTTGTAGAGTCCGTATTTGAGGGGAAAAGGACTTTTAGGGTTGGATTTGGCCACCACTTCCATGGCTGGCCGAAACCCCACCTTTTTGCCCTTAAATACGCCCCATAGCCAAACCTTTAGACTCGGATTTTGTTTAGACATTAAGTTAGCCATAGTCGCAACTTCGCCAAGGCTCGAGCGTCGCAGAGGCCTCTTGTACTTCGCACCTATTCAGGATCCCACCTCTTTCAATAAAGCTTTCCTCTTAATCCGCAATATCTTGATTGCAATATTGGTTCTTACTTGTTCTCGATTTCAGGTAGGAATTAAGACCCTCGCTGGTCAGGCTGATCGTGTTCACGCAGGATCGGTAACCTCCAGGAGATTGGCCTAGCGATTGCATTGGCGCTCGTGCTCGCACGTGTAGTCGGATCGTCAAGCCCGAACTCCACCAAATTGATTATCGCCATCTCATCGAAAGATCGGACACCTTTGCCCTATCAGTGGCTAATTAAAATCCTGCGAAAATTACATGGGCCTGGCCCAAAATAAAGGTGTCGCAGCACCATATTAAGCTATGGACGAATTTGTGAAGTATTAATCTTGAATATTTCGTCCAAGCCTTCGTTCTTCATTATGGTGGCCTCAAAGTTCTGAAATCTTCATCTGTGGCCTTCTCTTGAATCATCTCATGCTTGCTGCCATCTCCATGCATGGCCATGCTCCAATGCTTGTCCCTCTCATCCATGCTTGGTCCATCATTCCTAAGAGTAATAAATACATCTGATTTAGGCAGCATCATATTCTCATGTATGTGAGGAATAGTTCCAAGAAACGAAAGTACCTGATAGTTAAGTTGTTTGGCACGAGATCTTGTGATAGGTCCTTGTATGTGTGTAGCTGTAGGTACAACGGTTGTATCAATAGATGGGATGTCCACAACACCTTGAGTTGCCACGAGAGATATTCTTCGGGTTCATTGGAACCGGTGAACTTGGGCATGGTGAATTTGAGCTTGCCGAAAGTTTCTTCTTCATTGAGGTTCCGGTGGCGGCGGTTGTCATGATTTTGGCGGCCATCTTAATGATCCGAGCTCTCATGTCTTGCTTGGTGATGGTTGCGTTGCTCTTGCGGTTGTTGAGGTGCCGCGTTCGGTGGTGGAACTTGATTTTGACGACGAGCTTGGGGACCTTGCTCGTGTTGTTGGCGCAGTTGAGGACGAGGAGGAGGTTGTTGGTCCTCACGACGAGCTTGGGGAGCTTGCTCTTGTTCTTGTCGTGGTTGATGCCGATGAGCATTGTCTTGCGCCATGTGGTGAGGAGGAGGACGAGCCGCATGCGCAAAGGGCTGCTCCCTTTCTTCTTGATGTGGAGGAGGCTCGTCATGATGATCATGTTGTCGACGATGACGTTCATGTCGATGATGACACCTTGGTGGATCTTCGAGTGCTTCACGCCGACGGCGATCTTGTTCGTCCACTTCGGATGCTTCACTTGTTGTTGAAATCACATGTCGATGGCGATGGGCTTGGTGGTCCATGTGAGGTTGCTCTTGTTGAATCACAAGTGCCCTTGGTTGTGGCCGATTCGCTTCACGTCTTGGAGGTTTTGCGGAGAGGTCACCATCATAGCTTGACGTCGCGGCGTGTCGCGGAGAGGGTACCGCTTGAGAAGAGCTCATGTGATGGAGGGGTTAACCTTTTGGGTGGCCCGATCTTCACGGATCTCGTGGTCAAGTCGATGGGAAAGCGAGGGGAAAGGGAGAAGGTAGCGGAAGCGAACACACACCTCACGAAGAACACGATGAACACACGCAAAACTCACACGATACAAGGCCGATTGATCCCGAACGGCGGCCACCGGTCCGATAGAATCCTCGCAAGGAAAGATCGGTCAACGTGCTCCCTCAAATCCACATCGGAGAGGGAAGAACACCTTGGGGAGGGTCTTGACAACTTGGAGACGAGACATCGAACTCCAAAGGCCTTGTTCAACGATGGATGCGTGATGCAAAGTCCAATCGAGGTTGGTGACGATAGTCGGTCCCCTTGGTAAAGGGGATGAGGCAAGACTAGAGATTCCACAATGGGGGTTGTCTTTAGTCTATCATCTATGCCTCCCGGATACATGAGGGGTGGGGGCTCTATTTATAGGCCAGCCACTAAACAAGGGTAGTTTGGGGATAAACTAGGCGAATAGGTAAGTAAAGGGGGATACATGGGCTGTGGCCCAACTGGTGCGCGCAGGCACAGGCATGACCGGTCCTACCGGACTTAGGACCGGTAGTACCGGTCATCACCGGTAGTACCGCTCATGGTATCCGGTAGTACCGCTTGTGGGCGGTAGTACCGCAAGCTAGTACCGGGGCATCCCGTGGCGATGGCGCAGGCTTCAGTACCGAGCGGTAGCAGGGGGCGGTAGTACCGCTGACTGGTAGTACCGGTTCCGACGACCGGTAGTACCGCTTGGACCTGACAGCTGCCGACCTGTCTTCTTCCGTCTCCTCTTCCAAGCCTCCGTCTTGTCAGGCTTGATGTTCCGGGCTTCCTCCCTTGCCTCCGTACTGGTCGGTGTGAACCTATCATGCATATGTGACGGAGTATGAAGTAGCATACCATTCAATAGGGTAGGAAGGGGGCTCGCATAGAGGAACAGATTCACCTTTGGAGTCCATGACGACTTGGCGTAAGTCGGAGACCTTGATGTAGTAACGACTGTAGGTCGGGCTGCATCATCTCCCCCCCTTCAAAAAGAGTCGTCCTCGACTCTCCATGTTCATCACAAAGTAGAAGAGGTCGAAGGACATCCTTGATCCTAGGGTCCACCATATAGTCGTCCTCGGGAAGATTGATTTGACAACACTTCAATGTTCCTTCACCTTCCATGAAGCCTACAAAGCTCACGACAAAAGCGAAGCAACACTCAAAGCGTAGCCAATTCATGAAGATTATAACATGAGTCCTCAAGTAGAAGGAAGTCACCTTTGAGTGTAGAGATGGCTCGATGAATGGTAGCCATAGGTAACTCTTTTCGGTTCTTCTTGTCAACACGTGGTTGGTAGAGGTTGACGTGTATGCACTTGTACCTTCACACAACAAAGACCCAGCAAAATATTTTCGTGCATGATAGAGGAGCATGTCAAATGTGGCATGTCCATTCTTCTTCACAACACTATTAGCATAATGCATGTATAGCAAATGGGGTGCATATGCAAGGTCAAAGTGCATGGAAATCGTTTGAACATCATCCAAATGTGGGAACTCAAAAACTCCATACAATGTTTTAGTGTGGCACTCAAGGAAATTGACTATTTGATCAACGTCCTTGATGCGAGAATAGGAAAATTCGGCAAAAACACGCAAGGAAGAATGTCCAAAGCAACATCAATATGTGTGCAAACCAACCATTGGAAAGAGAAATTGTTCGACATGTTGGATGTCACACACAAATCATCAGAAGGAAATATCATGGGAATATGAGTATCCCAAACGGAAGCAAAAACAACACGTTTGCAAACAAACCAAATGAAAGAGATAGTGGTCCTTATGTTTGTTGCAACAACAAGAAGAGATTCTTGGAAGCTATCATGACAATACATGCTCTTAATGGAATTATGGTTGCACACAAAACATCGGAGAGAGAAATTGTTCTACAATTTTGTTACAACACACAAAACATCATTATCTAAAAGCGAAGAAACATGAATGTCACAAGGGGAGATAATACCATTAACATGCTTGCAATCAAACCATAGGAAAGAGCAATTTGCCACCATGAAAGCTGCAAAGCATGCAAAAAGTATCAGAGCTGGGTTCGATCTTGAACTCACTTGTGGGATGCTCTCTAGAGCTCTTTTTGTCAACTCGTGCTCAACCGAGGTTGACATTCTCGTGCGGGTACCTACACACATCATATGTAAAAGGAAGAACGTGTGTGCATGGTAGAGATACACATCATCCATCATGATGTATCTCTTCTTGTGCACATCACCATTAATGTCAATCAAGTATGAAATAAATGCATGGTGAGTATGCAAGTGGCGAACATGCTTATCATGGCAATCATCAAAATCTCCAAAAATTGAGAAAGCTATGGGGGCCATCTCATTATAACACATATGATCAATATTGTTGCAAGCAAAACATGTGAAATAGCAAGCATTCATCTTATTGCAAGTGTTAAGGGGTAACCCTGGGATTGGCCCGATCTTTCACGAATTCCACGAGGAACGAGGGGAAAGAGGTGGTCGGTGGATGAAATCGAGGAAAGCGATGGAAACCACGAACACACACACACACACCAAAACACGATACACGCCTACTCCTCACGCCGGTGGCAACCGGTCCAACATAATCCCTAGGATCGGTGTTGGGCGAAGCTCGCTCTCCACACCAACAACGGGGAATGAGGTGCTTGGTGAGACCTTGATGACTTGGGGGCGAGACACCGAGAACCCAAGGCCTTGTACAACTTGAACGCACTTAAGCAAGATCCAAGAGGGGGGGTGGATAATCCGGTGCTCCTTGGTAGGAGCATGAGACCAATAGATATAAGTCCTCAAAGGGTTTCCTTAATATCTATTATTATCCAAGTCTAAGGACTTACAATAGAGGGTGGGGGCTATATATAGTCCAGCCACAAAACAGGGGTAGTTTCGGAATGAAAAGGTAAATTATAGGTTGGGTTACAAGGCACAGGGCCGAACTGAGGCGATCAGGGTCTGGCAGGACCGGTAGTACCGGTCCGGCGACCGGTAGTACCGGTGGTAACCGGTAGTACCGCTTCCGGAGCGGTAGTACCGCTTGAGGGCCTGGAGCTTCCGTCGGAGGCGCCTGTGGCGAGCGGTAGGAGGGGGCGGTAGTACCGGCCACCGGTAGTACCGGTTGCAGGACCGGTAGTACCGCTTGCTTCTGGGGCGTGAAGAGGTGCTTCCTGTGGCGAGCGGTAGGGGGAGGCGGTAGGACCGCTTGGAGCGGTAGTACCGGTCTTCCCAACCGGTAGTACCGCTTGCGTCTGGCAGCGACTGGTGGCTTCTTCGTACCTTAGTTTGAAGGAGTTTGGCTCGGGCGCGAGTCATGGGTCCACTTGGGTAGCTCGTGGGAGTAGATGTAGTAGCGATCGTAGGACGGGCTGCATCAGCTCCCCCCCTTGGGAAAGAGTCGTCCTCGACTCTTCAACCGTCACAACTTCCTCTTCGCCATGGTAGGGTGAGAGGTCCTTGACATTGAATGTCGAGCTCACAAGATACTTCAATGTTGGTATATCGATCACATAGGCGTTGTTGTTGATCCTCTTTAGCACCTTGAATGGTCCATCGCCTCGTGGCTTTAGCTTGGAGTCGCGTTCCTTGGGAAAGCGGTCTTTACTCAAGTGTATCCAAACAAGGTCGCCCTCATCAAAGATCATCTCTTTCTTGGTCTTGTTTAGCCTTGATGCTTGGCGAAGGACTTGTTGCTCGATAGTAGCTCGTGTGTCGTCATGGAGTTTCATCCTTGCTTGGGCACGCTTGACAACGTCCATATTGGCACATTCATGAAGTGGAAGTGGAAGGATATCGAGCGCGGTGAGAGGCTCGAAGCCATAGACGATCATGAACGGGCTCCTCATGGTGGTGGAGTGCTTGGCGCGGTTGTAGGCGAACTCGGCGTGTGGAATGCATTCCTCCCAGTCTTTAAGGTTCTTCTTTATCAACACCCGGAGAAGTGTGCCAAGACTTCGATTGACGACCTCGGTTTGTCCATCGGTTTGAGGATGCGAGGCGGACGAGCAGAGGAGCTTGATGCCGAGCTTGACCATGAGGGTCTTCCAGAAGTAGCTCATGAATTTTACGTCGCGGTCGGAGACGATTGTTCTTGGCACGCCGTGTAGCCGAATTATTTCCCTGAAAAACAAATTTGATACATGTGAAGCATCATCGGTCTTATGGCACGGAATGAAATGTGCCATTTTCGAAAAGCGATCCACGACTACAAATATGGAATCATGACCATGTTTCGATCTAGGCAAGCCTAACACAAAATCCATGCTAATGTCCGACCAAGGTGCATGAGGAATAGGCAATGGCATATAAAGACCAAAGGGGTTGGACTTGGACTTAGCTTGGATACATGTAGTGCATCGTTGAACGTGGCGCTCCACGTCGCACTTCATCTTTGGCCAAAAGTAGTGAGTGGAGAGCATGTCATATGTCTTGTCACGGCCAAAGTGACCCATAAGGCCTCCACCATGGGACTCTTGAAGAAGCAAAAGTTGGAGAGATGATTTCGGAATGCAAAGCTTGTTTTGTTTGAAAAGAAAACCCTTATGCAAATAGAAATCATCAATCCCTTTGTCCATGGAACAATGTGCAAATATTGGTCCAAAGAAAGAGTCGGACGCGTACAAAGATTTGATGTCCTCAAGACCCAAGACATTGACTTCGAGTCGTGTAAGAAGGCTTGTGTTTTTGCGAGACAAGGCGTCCGCAACCACATTTTCTTTGCCCTTCTTGTATTTGACAATGTAAGGAAAAGACTCCATAAACTCAACCCACTTTGCGTGCCTTTTACTCAAGTTGGCTTGGCCCTTAAGATACTTCAACGACACATGGTCGGAATGGATGATAAATTCTTTGGGCCAAAGATAGTGTTGCCACACTTGAAGAACACGAACCAAGGCAAAAAGTTCTTTGTCATAAATGGGATAATTGAGGCGTGCGCCATCAAGTTTCTCACTATGGTAAGCAATAGGACGCCCATTTTGCATAAGGACGCCACCAATGCCAATACCACTAGCGTCGCATTCAATCTCAAAGGTTTTTGTAAAATCCGGCAATGCAAGAAGTGGTGCTTCGGTGAGCCTCTTTTTGAGCTCATCAAAAGCCTTTTGTCGTGCTTTTCCCCAAACGAACGTGACATTCTTCTTGGTCAATTCATTGAGGGGGCAAGCAATTGTAGAAAAATCTTTCACAAAGCGACGGTAAAAGCCAGCCAACCCATGAAAACTACGAAGTTCACTAACATTTGTAGGGGTGGGCCAATCTCGTATGTCCTTGACTTTGGAGACGTCCACTTCTATGCCATTAGAAGACACAACAAAACCAAGGAAAATCAGGTTGTCTCTTGCAAAAGTGCACTTGGGGAGATTAGCATAAAGCTTTTCATGACGAAGGATTTGGAGGACCTCCTTAACATGAGTAACATGCTCCTCTAGTGACTTGCTATAGACAAGAATGTCATCAAAGTAAACAACTACACTCTTTCCAATGAGAGATCGCAAAATATGGTTCATGAGGCGCATGAAGGTAGATGGGGCATTGGATAAGCCAAAAGGCATAACCAACCATTCATAGAGACCAAGCTTGGTCTTGAAGGCGGTTTTCCACTCATCACCTTCAGCCATGCGAATTTGATGATAGCCACTACGAAGATCAATTTTCGAAAATATAGTGGCTCCACATAACTCATCAAGCATGTCATCAAGACAAGGTATAGGATGTCGATAATGCACGGTGATAGCATTGATTGGACGGCAGTCCATGCATAACCGCAATGTATCATCCGTTTTCGGGACTAGGATCACGGGAACCGCGCTTGGGCTAGTGCTTACTTGGATCAAACCTTTGGAGACGAGTTGGTTGATTTGACGCTCGATCTCCTTCGTCTCTTCTGGGTTTGTGCGATACGCGGCGCGGTTTGGGAGTGGAGCGCCGGGTATGAGGTCGATGCGGTGCTCGATTCCACGAAGAGGAGGAAGGCCATGAGGAAGCTCTTCGGGAAATACATCTTGGAATTCCTGCAAAACAGCCATCAAAGAAGGAGGAACATTTGTTAAGTCGTTAGTTCCTTGCGCTAGTCCCTTGCATACGAGGACGTAGTGCAAGATGGATGGTTTGTTCCGCACTTCTCTCATCTCACTTTTGGTGGCAAGAAGAACACTCTTAGTTTTTCCACTCGAGTTTGGCTTGTAGCTCTCACTCACTATGGTGTGGTTCTCTCGCTCACCACTCTTCTCACAAGGTGTTTTTGCGTATTGCGCCCTCACTAAAGCCTTTGCATTGTCCGCAATTATTTGGCTAGGAGTCATTGGTTGCAACACACAAGTTTTATCAAGCCATTTGAAGGTGTAAGTGTTTGAGTGACCATTATGCAAAGCACGCTTGTCATATTGCCACGGCCTTCCGAGCAACATGTGACAAACCGTCATTGGAACCACGTCACATTCCACCGTGTCCTTGTAGTGCCCAATTGAGAATGTCACCGAGAAGGTGTGCTTGATCTTGACGGATCCTTGTTCACTTAGCCATTGGATATGGTAGGGGTGTCTATGTGGAAGGAGGGTGAGGTTGAGTTTCTCACACAATTCCGTGCTTGCAAGGTTGTGGCAACTCCCACCATCGATGACAACTTTGATGGACTTCCCATTGATGCCGGCACGAGTTTGGAAGATGTTCGAGCGTTGGTCTTCATTTGCATTGGCTTGGGTAGTCAAGACCCTTGTGACCACAAGCGATGGACTTGCATCATGCTCACACACAAGAAGTTCTTGGTCCTCTTCCAAGTGTTGCCTTGCCATGGCTTCCTTGACCCTTGCATCAAACTCGTCTTCACTCAAGTATTCTTCATCGCCGTTGTCATGGATGAACAAAACTTTCTTGTTTCCACATGCATTCGACTTGTGCCCTTTGCCTCCACACTTGTAGCATTCACCATTAAATGTTTGATCATCCCTTGTGTTTTTGCCACTTGGGGGCTGTTTTCCTTGAGGGATAGTTGGCTTGAAGGGAAGCTTGGCTGTACTTGGGGAGCTTCCACTTGGTGTTGTTGGAGTAGTGGTTGGAGCTTGCTTGTATGTGAAGTATGTCTTTGGCTTGTTGAACTTGATGTCCTCTTGCACTTGACGTTCGGACTTTGATGCAATGTGCACAAGCTCAACCATGTTGTTGTACCTTTGGAACTCGGTGATGCGCTTGATAGGATGGTTCAAGCCATTGAGGAAACGTGCCATTGTTTGTTCATCTCGCTCTTCAATGTTGGCACGGATCATGTTGAGCTCCATTTGCTTGAAGTACTCTTCCACGGTCTTTGTCCCTTGACTAAGCGTTTGAAGCTTGTTGAAGAGGTCACGCGTGTAGTGTGAAGGAACAAAGCGGGATCTCATATGAGCCTTCATATCTTGCCAAGTTGCGATTGGAGGCTCTTCTTTTGCTTCGCGAGCGAGTTGGACTTGTTTCCACCAAAGGTTGGCATACTCATCAAACTCGAGGGATGCCATGGCCATCATCTTCTCATTGCTATAGTTGTGCATGCGGAAGATCTTGTCGACCTTGAGTTCCCAAGGGAGATATTCTTCGGGCTCATTGGAACCGGTGAACTTGGGCATGGTGAACTTGAGCTTGCCGAAAGTTTCTTCTCCATTGCGGTTCCGGTTGCGTCGGTTGCCATGATTTTGGCGGTCATCATCATCATCCGACCTCTCATGTCTTGCTTGATGATTGTTGCGTTGCTCTTGCGGTTGTTGAGGTGCCGCGTTTGGTGGTGGAACTTGTTGTTGACGACGAGCTTGGGGACGCGGAGGAGGTTGATGGTCCTCACGACGAGCTTGGGTAGCTTGCTCTTGTTCTTGTCGTGGTTGATGCTGAGGAGCATTGTCTTGCGCCCTGTGGCGAGGAGGACGTCGAGCCGCATGCGCAATGGGCTGCTCTTCTTCTTCTTGGTGTAGAGGAGGCTCGTCATGACCATCATGATGCCGACGTGGACGATCATGTCGATGATGACGCCTTGGTGGATCTTCGAGTGCTACACGTCGCCGGTGATCTTGTTCGTCCTCTTCGGATGCTTCACTTGATGTTGAAGGGGCATGTCGACGTCGATGGCCTTGGTGGTCCATGCGAGGTTGCTCTTGTTGAATCACAAGTGCCCTTGGTTGTGGCCGGTTCGCTTCTCGCCTTGGAGGTCTTGCGGAGAGGTCACCATCATAGCTTGACGTTGCGGCGTGACGCGGAGATGGTACCGCTTGCGAAGAGCTCATGGATTGAAGAACGGGTCCATCCCGGTGCCTTGAAGCGTGACGGCGAGGTGCACTTGATTCACTTGAGGAGTGCCGAGATGAGCTTGATTCGCGCGAGCGTGGCCTTGCGAGTCCATCAATGAGGCGTTGTAGCTTCTCATCTGTTGAGGCGAGTGCGCGACCAAGAGCTTCATTTTGATGACCGAGGTTGTGTTGCATGGCATGCATTTGGCCACGGACTTCTTCGAAGCGGTTGTCGATGTTCTTGAATTCCACACGGGCCTCGCTAAATTGTTCATCTTGGCGCCTCTCGAGAGCTTCACAACGATAGTTGAATTCTCCTCGGACCTTCCATTGGTCCCATCTTGTCATGAATTGGTTATCATCCTCCGGAGGTGGTGGTGGTTGGGATGGCTCTCCATGCCTGTCCATAATGCAAAGCCAACAAGGGTTGTATATGGAGAAAAAGGGTGTGGAGAGTTAGCCTTTTACCTCACCTTGGAGATTATATCAAACCAATTGCCACACAAAGGAGCGAAAAAGCGTGCAAAGTGAAATGGCAAGAAACTCTGAAAGGCTTTTGGTGGAAGGTTAGGATTGTGGAAAACCAAACGAAACGATCCAAGCAAAAGGTTATTATCCTACGTGGTAAAGAACTAAAGATCAAAAGCAAAAGGATACGATCTACAAAAACACGGAAAACACACACGTGGAGAAAAACGGGGTTAGCACGACTATGAAAATGAGCACAAAAGGTCCTAACGAAGACTACGCTCGGTTGTCGTGCCAACACAAGGAGAGACCACAACTCGTTTGCCAAAAGAGGATAAGCAATAGATTTGTGCACTTGCCTCGGTGCGCTCTTTCTTCTCTCTTTCTTGGCTTACAAGCTTGGTAATCTCTTTGTATTGGGAGACTATGTATCTTTTTCTCTTTTTCTTTTGTTCTTTTTTTTTATTCTTTTTCCTTTTTCTCCCTTTCTATGCTACTATGTTAGCTTTTGTATTTGGCCTCACACTCTCACTTTCCGAAGGCAAGTGCACAATGCTTAGACAAACACAAAATGAGTTGCTCTCATAGGATAGATACACACAAAGGAAGATATAGGGATTGTCAAGGTGGTGCAAGTTATACCTTTGGTATTGTTGATGGCTTGCAACCGTTGGTGGTGGATGATGTTCGAGTGTCGCGGTGTCGAGGAGCGCGGGTGACGTTGATGCGGAAGCTTGTGTTAATATGGCGACAAACACGCAAGACACGAACAAGCTAAAGGGGGACAGTCAGCAAGCGAAAATGAGGTGTCAAGAAGAAGGAAAAACCTTCTGTTACCGGCGGTAGTACCGCTTGGTACAGGCGGTAGTACCGGACGGCGGTAGTACCGCTTGTGACGGGCGGTAGTACCGGACGGCGGTAGTACCGCTTGTCACGGGCGGTAGTACCGCTGGTCACAGAACACGAACGAAAACGAGATCCACTTGACACAAACCTCAAATCCGTGGGAAATCTGACCGAATGGCTGGCTAGGAACAACAGGGGCTATAGATCGACTCCCAAAGCAACAGATCTATGGACCAAAACCACGAAAAAGCACCAAATCCAAAGATCGATCCGAAGGCAAATTGGGGCTCTTTTTGGTGAGATTTTCGATTTTAAGGTGGATAAAAGAAAAATTGGGGGAAATTCGTGATCAACCATGCTCTTGATACCAATATATTAGGGGGTAACCCTGGGGTTGGCCCGATATTTCACGAATTCCACGAGAAACGAGGGGAAAGCGGTGGTCGGAGGATGAAATCGTGGAAGGATATGAAATCCGCGAACACACGCACGCCAAAACACGATACACGCCTACTCCTCACGCCGGTGGAAACCGGTCCAACATAATCCCTAGGATCGGTATTGGGCAAAGCTCACTCTCCACGCCAACCACGGGGGATGAGGTGCTTGGTGAGATCTTGACGACTTGGGGGGCGAGAAACCGAGAACCCAAGGCCTTGTACAACTTGAACGCACTAGGCAAGATCCAAGAGGTGGGTGGATAATCCGGTGCTCCTTGGTAGGAGCATGAGACCAATAGATATAAGTTCCTCAAAGGGTTTCCTTAATATCTATTATTATCCAAGTCTAGGGTTTACAATAGAGGGTGGGGGCTATATATAGACCAACCACATAAACAGGGGTATTTTGGGAACAAATAGCGAAATATAGAGAGGGTTACAAGGCGCTGGGCCGAATTAATACGTTCAGGCTTTTCCAGGTCCAGTAGTACCGGTCCAGCTCGACCGGTAGTACCGGTCATGCGGTAGTACCGCTTCCTGGCCGGTAGTACCGCTTGTCGTCCTGGGACTTGCGTTGGGGCCTTCTGTTGGTGGAGGTAGCAGGGGGCGGTAGTACCGCAGCCCGGTAGTACCGGATCCGGGGCCGGTAGTACCGCCAGTGACAGAGAGTACTTGGGCAGCTCTGGAACCTTCTGTTGTTGGCGGTAGCATTGGTCGGTAGTGCCGCCAAGCGGTAGTACCGGTCGCCAGGTCCGGTAGTACCGCTGGCGACAGAGAGCATTTGGTCTCGTCTGCTGGCGCTCCTCCGTCCTATGGGTTCTTCTCTTCGTACCTGATGATGCACAAGGTATGGGTATGAAGTAGCAGGCCATCCAAAGGTGTATCGAAGTCACACAAGGAGAGGAGCGAGTTCACCTTAGCTTGAAGGAGTTTGTGTCACATCCCAAGATTTTCCAAATCTTGTAATGTCAAAATAAATTAATAAAATAAAACTTTGTTTGATTTTCAGAGCCAGAAGAAACTTTTTGAATTCAATTGGAACTTCAAACCCATTTGAATTAAATAAAATCCTAAAGAAATTTAAAAGATAAAACATTTAATAAAGAAAACATTTTGAATATTTAAAATTACTACTTTGGATCTTTAATAAAAGATTTTGTTTTCAAAATGAAAAGGTGGAGTTATAAATAAAGATTATTTTATAAAGCCAACCCTGGCCAAGCTTTGGGAATTAAAACATTTTATTAGCAAAGGTTTATTTAAATAAATTAATAAGGATTTAATATCCAAACTTTATTTAAATAAAAGGTTTTACCAATTTAATTGAAACATCAAAACTTATTAAATTAATTAAAATAATATTTCCAAATATTTGATATTCACAAATAAAACCTACTAAAGTGTTTTGACTTTATTTTAGGTTTTAAAATAAATCTCTTAATAAAACAAATTCTATTTGATTTAATAACTAAGGTCCATTTTACTTAATTATTAAATGGATCCTAAAATAAAGATGTGTTTTTGTTTTAAACAAGTTTCCAAATATTCTTTATTTCCAAATAAAACCTACTGATTTGGTTTTGAAAATGTTTGGAATTCAAATGAAGATTTTATTAAATAAATCAAACCATATTAAATAAATAAAGGACCCTTTTATTTAATTAATGAAGGGATCTTAAAATATTATTTTGAGATTTGGTTTATGTTGATAAACAGAACCAAAAACTCATTACAATTGTTTGAATTGTTTGAATTATTTGAATGCTTGAATAGTTGGATGAAATTTAAATGAGAAAAATAGATTTAGAAATAGAAAAAGATTTAGACAGGAAAAAAATAGAACAGCCCACCGTCTGGCCCAACTAACCCAACAGCAGCCCACCTAGCCCACCTGCTCTCCTCCCCGAAGCGTTTTCTTCTCCACTCAAAACCACACCCACACAGAGTATGACTGGTGGACCTCCCCCTTGTTTCTTTTCCCACTGACGCAACGGCCCCACTTCTCTCTGTTCATCGTCTTCACACGACCTCGTCGCCCTGGCTGTTACTGCCGATTGATTGCACCTCGTCAATTCGCTTCAATGCCGCGTGATCAACGCCCCCTGACCACCTTAAATCGCTCGCCCCTCCTCTCCGTTTTCCCCCTGTCACCCCGCAGTATCACGCCACCAGGCCGCCCCGATTCCTCCTCGAGCTCCTCTGTTCCGACCACCGTCTTCGGCCAATTCAGGCCAGTACACGCCACCCCCTGCCTTCTCGAGCACCCTAGCAGCTTCCCCACTCCCAGACACTCCTCCCCGTACCACCCGTTCGACCGCGGACGCCCCTGAGCCTCGCCAACGACAACCTCCAGTACCGCCGCCGTCTACCTCTTCTCCGACGACGTCCCCAGGTAGTACCCGAGCTCCCCTCTCATCCCCGTGGACACGATGATAATCTACAGGCTCGTGCGAACCTCACAGCATCTTCCGTTTGTCCTAGGACGCCCCCTATCCTCGCCCTCGATGACCTCCTGAACCGCCCGAAGCCCAGCTCATCTCCGGCGAGCAATCGCAGCTGCCCCCTAGCGCCCCTCGACGGACAATTACCACGTTGAGCATCAGCGAGCGTCAGCGATTCCGGTGAGCATCTCCCCACCCTCCTTTGCTTCCTATACCGCCGACGCCGTCATCGACTGGCCGTCGCCGCCGCGCGCAGCCGCCGAGCGCCGCCAGACTTTGGCAAGCGTGTTAGTGACCGTAGGATCTGGATCTGACGGATGCGATAGAATGTTAGCGAAGGGGTAAGTGATGATTCTGAGCCACACGATTTACATTTGATCCAACGCTTTACAGAGCGTGATCCGCGCGAAGCGGTATCGTCCAATGAAATCACGCCGCGTGTCACTGTTATGTTTAAAAACAGATTTGAAAACAGAATTATTTGCAAACTTCAAACCTCTGTAACTTTCAAACCACACGTCCAAAAATTATAAATTTTATATCAATGGATTCAGGAGAGAAATACCTAACCAACCCTGGCCTTAGTTTAGAAAATAGTATCTGTTGGCTTGTTTGAATTTGCAGAAACATTTGTGTACTTGTTTAGAGTAGAAAAATTGTTTAAAATTGATTTTTGGATTAAATCTTTTGCAAAATGGTTTGTAGTGACCTTACTGACCCTAGGAACCAACCCATGGTTTTGAAAATGAAATTGGAAAAATTTAGAATGGATTAATTGAATTAGTTTATTTCTAGCTAAGAAAAGATAATGGTTTTATTATGAAAAAGGATTTTTGAATAAAAACTTTGGGAAAAATATTTTGATTCAAAGCTACTGACCCAAAACACCAAGTCTTGAGAGTTAGAAACTTTTGGTGAGAAACTTAAAGATTTTGATTTAATAAAACCATTTTCCACCACATAAAATGTTGAATGGATTTTAAAATAGTTTTTGGTCAAAACCCTCTAACTAATGACTTTGACATTATGGTAAATTACCAATTTGGACCTTACAAAGTTTATAAACCTAGTAGAGACCAACCTTGCAATAGAACCCTCCTTTGCATGACTTAGATTCCATTGCTTTGTGAGTGTGAAATTGTTTGATTAACCTTGGTTTGGAATGTTAGTTGATTTTGTGTTTTTCTTGATTGGCTTGTAGTGAATTCAGCAAAGTGTGAGACTAGCAAGATCAAGGAGTGAACCACCATTCCCTACCAAAAAGGCAAGTTACACTATCATACAAAATTCCTACTATTTTCATTATACTTAGTGGATTATGAAAACATGCATGAAAACAATTCTATACTTATGCTATGCTAATCCTAATAGGATTCCCTATACACTACTTAGTGAAAATATTTTAATTGTACATGCTTAGCCATGCTTTATTTTGAAAAGAGAAACATGTTGAGATTTTACAAAGGTTGAGAAAAGGACTTGTGATTTTAAATAATAAAACAAGGACTCAATGAACCACCTGGGTGGCCAAGGATACTTTTGTGTATTGGAGAAGGTGGCAACAAAAGTTACCATGTCTATGGCAATCTCTTTGTGTTGTGCTCCAAAGGAACCACCCAGGAAACTTAGAGATTGAACATGTTTCTCCAATTGTGGCTTTCGTGTGCAACCACATGCTAATATGGCTCTGGCTTTGTCAACTACATTGGGAAGATCCATGCACTGTCTTCAGTTAACCGGACATGGGGATCTGGAATGCTTCATGGGTGCTGAAGGCAAGCTAGCAATGGTGTATGGGAGGACCCTTTGGAAAGACTTCGTCACATTCTCAATCTGCCAGTACTCCATCTTGGTGAGCACTAATCCAGTAGCCCACTGGTGGCAAAAGGATGGGATTGTGACATGTGGGTAAAGTGTACTCCTTCTGCAGAAGTTAATAAAATCTAAGTACTTAGCCGTGTCCCCGGTTATGGACAATACTGAGCAACTAAAGTTTGAACCATGGGAGATCTCGACATTCCAACTTCTAATATAAAAACTTGATGCACTTGGGGGTACCAAGGAATTCAAAGAGATTTTGTTAAGCTTGTTGCACTTGGGGTTACCAAGGTGCTCAAGGGCATGATGTACTTGGGGTTACCAAGGAACTCATGAGATTTGATAAATCTTGTTGTACTTGGAGTTACCAAGTTGCTCAAGGGATTTTGACAAGGACTTGAACACTTGAGTTTCTACCAAGGAGTTCAAGGAACTTGGAAAAGAGATTTGACAAAGGACCAAAACCATTTTGAAAAGATAGGATAAATGTTGCTTTATGCAAATAAGCCTTAAACTCTACTTAGCCAAATATGCATGTATTGATAGGATCCACTCATACTACACATAGAAGTGAAACTTGCCAATACAATTCAAATGTATTGACCCTTGTGGCTGTAACTTGTAATGTTGCAGGTTTTGATTGATATTTGAGAAGATATATTATTTAGGATTACAAAGTCTACAACCAACATCTGCCTGTGGCACTTTGAAGATGAAGGACCCCATGATTATAGTTATTCCGCTGCAATGTAATGTAATAGCCAAATGAGCTATGTATGATGTAATAAAATTATGTTATTCCTGGTTATAATGTTATAATATGACCTGTTATGGGGTAACCCTGGGGTTGGCCCGATCTTTCACGAATTCCACAAGAAACGAGGGGGACAAGGTGGTCGGGGGATGAATTCGAGGAAGGCGATGAGAACCACGAACACACACACACCAAAACACGATACACGCCTACTTCTCACGCCGGTGGCAACCGGTCCAACATAATCCCTAGGATCGGTGTTGGGCGAAGCTCGCTCTCCACGCCAACAACGGGGGATGAGGTGCTTGGTGAGACCTTGACGACTTGGGGGCGAGACACCGAGAACCCAAGGCCTTGTACAACTTGAACGCACTTAAGCAAGATCCAAGAGGGGGGTGGATAATCCGGTGCTCCTTGGTAGGAGCATGAGACCAATAGATATAAGTCCTCAAAGGGTTTCCTTAATATCTATTATTATCCAAGTCTAAGCGTTTACAATAGAGGGTGGGGGCTATATATAGTCCAGCCACAAAACAGGGGTAGTTTCGGAACGAGAAGGTAAATTATAGGTTGGGTTACAAGGCACAGGACCGAACTGAGGCGATCAGGGTCTGGTAGGACCGGTAGTACCGGTCCGGCAACCGGTAGTACCGGTGGTGACCGGTAGTACCGCTTCCGGAGCGGTAGTACAGCTTGAGGGCCTGGAGCTTTCGTCGGAGGCGCCAGTGGCGAGCGGTAGGAGGGGGCGGTAGTACCGGCCACCGGTAGTACCGGTTGCAGGACCGGTAGTACCGCTTGCTTCTAGGGCGTGGAGTGGTGCTTCCTGTGGCGAGCGGTAGGGGGAGGCGGTAGGACCGCTTGGAGCGGTAGTACCGGTCGTCCCAACCGGTAGTACCGCTTGCGTCTGGCAGCGACTGGCGGCTTCTTCGTACCTAATGATGCACAGAGTTTGCGTGTGATGTAGCAAGCCATCCAAGGGTGTGTCGAAATCACACAAGGAGAGGAGCGAGTTCACCTTAGTTTGAAGGAGTTTGGCTCGGGCGCGAGTCATGGGTCCACTTGGGTAGCTCGTGGGAGTAGATGTAGTAGCGGTCGTAGAACGGGCTGCATCAGCTCCCCCCCTTGGGAAAGAGTCGTCCTCGACTCTTCAACTGTCACAACTTCCTCTTCGCCATGGTAGGGTGAGAGGTCCTTGACATTAAATGTCGAGCTCACAAGATACTTCGATGTTGGTATATCGATCACATAGGCGTTGTTGTTGATCCTCTTTAGCACCTTGAATGGTCCATCGCCTCGTGGCTTTAGCTTGGAGTCGCGTTCCTGGGGGAATCGGTCCTTACTCAAGTGTATCCATACAAGGTCGCCTTCATCAAACATCATCTCTTTCTTGGTCTTGTTTAGTCTTGATGCTTGGCGAAGGATTTGTTGCTCGATAGTAGCTCGTGTGTCGTCATGGAGTTTCATCATTGCTTGGGCACGCTTGACAACGTCCATATTGGCACGTTCATGAAGTGGAAGTGGAAGGATATCGAGCGCGGTGAGAGGCTCGAAGCCATAGACGATCATGAACGGGCTCCTCATGGTGGTGGAGTGCTTGGAGCGGTTGTAGGCGAACTCGGCGTGTGGAATGCATTCCTCCCAGTCTTTAAGGTTCTTCTTTATCAACACCCGGAGAAGTGTGCCAAGACTTCGATTGATGACCTCGGTTTGTCCATCGGTTTGAGGATGCGAGGCGGACGAGAAGAGGAGCTTGACGCCGAGCTTGGCCATGAGGGTCTTCCAGAAGTAGCTCATGAATTTGACGTCGCGGTCGGAGACGATTGTTCTTGGCACGCCGTGTAGCCGAATTATTTCTCTGAAAAACAAATTTGCTACATGTGAAGCATCATCGGTCTTATGGCACGGAATGAAATGTGCCATTTTTGAAAAGCGATCCACGACTACAAATATGGAATCATGACCATGTTTTGATCTAGGCAAACCTAACACAAAGTCCATGCTAATGTCCGACCAAGGTGCATAAGGAATAGGCAATGGCATATAAAGACCAAAGGGGTTGGACCTGGACTTAGCTTGGATACATGTAGTGCATCGTTGAACGTGGCGCTCCACGTCGCGCTTCATCTTTGGCTAAAAGTAGTGAGTGGAGAGCATATCATATGTCTTGTCACGGCCAAAGTGACCCATAAGGCCGCCACCATGGGACTCTTGAAGGAGCAAAAGTTGGAGAGACGATTTCGGAATGCAAAGCTTGTTTTGTTTGAAAAGAAAACCCTTATGCAAATAGAAATCATCAATCCCTTTGTCCATGGAACAATGTGCAAATATTGGTCCAAAGAAAGAGTCGGACGCGTACAAAGATTTGATGTCCTCAAGACCCAAGACATTGACTTCGAGTCGTGTAAGAAGGCTTGTGTTTTTGCGAGACAAGGCGTCCGCTACCACATTTTCTTTGCCCTTCTTGTATTTGACAATGTAAGGAAAAGACTCCATAAACTCAACCCATTTTGCGTGTCTTTTACTCAAGTTGGCTTGGCCCTTAAGGTACTTCAACGACTCATGGTCGGAGTGGATGATAAATTCTTTGGGCCAAAGATAGTGTTGCCACACTTGAAGAACACGAACCAAGGCAAAAAGTTCTTTGTCATAAATGGGATAATTGAGGCGTGCGCCATCAAGTTTCTCACTATGGTAAGCAATAGGACGCCCATTTTGCATAAGGACGCCACCAATGCCAATACCACTAGCGTCACATTCAATCTCAAAGGTTTTTGTAAAATCCGGCAATGCAAGAAGTGGTGCTTCGGTGAGCCTCTTTTTGAGCTCATCAAAAGCCATTTGTTGTGCTTTTCCCCAAACGAACGTGACATTCTTCTTGGTCAATTCGTTGAGGGGGCAAGCAATTGTAGAAAAATCTTTCACAAAGCGACGGTAAAAGCCCGCCAACCCATGAAAACTACGAAGTTCACTAACATTTGTAGGGGTGGGCCAATCTCGTATGTCCTTGACTTTGGAGACGTCCACTTCTATGCCATTAGAAGACACAACAAAACCAAGAAAAATCAGCTTGTCTCTTGCAAAAGTGCACTTGGGGAGATTAGCATAAAGCTTTTCATGACGAAGGATTTGGAGGACCTCCTTCACATGAGTAACATGCTCCTCTAGTGACTTGCTATAGACAAGAATGTCATCAAAGTAAACAACTACACTCTTTCCAATGAGAGATCGCAAAATATGGTTCATGAGGCGCATGAAGGTAGATGGGGCATTGGATAAGCCAAAAGGCATAACCAACCATTCATAGAGACCAAGCTTGGTCTTGAAGGCGGTTTTCCGCTCATCACCTTCAGCCATGCGAATTTGATGGTAGCCACTACGAAGATCAATTTTCGAAAATATAGTGGCTCCACATAACTCATCAAGCATGTCATCAAGACGCGGTATAGGATGTCGATATCGCACGGTGATAGCATTGATTGGACGGCAGTCCATGCATAACCGCAACGTATCATCCGTTTTCGGGACTAGGATCACGGGAACCGCGCTTGGGCTAGTGCTTACTTGGATCAAACCTTTGGAGACGAGTTGGTTGATTTGACGCTCGATCTCCTTCGTCTCTTCCGGGTTCGTGCGATACGCGGCGCGGTTTGGTAGTGGTGCGCCGGGTATGAGGTCGATGCGGTGTTCGATTCCACGAAGAGGAGGAAGGCCATGAGGAAGCTCTTCGGGGAAAACATCTTGGAATTCCTGCAAAACAGCCATCAAAGGAGGAACATTTGTCAAGTCGTTAGTTCCTTGCGCTAGTCCCTTGCATACGAGGACGTAGTGCAAGATGGATGGGTTGTTCCGCACTTCTCTCATCTCACTTTTGGTGGCAAGAAGAACACTCTTAGTTTTTCCACTCGAGTTTGGCTTGTAGCTCTCACTCACTATGGTGTGTTTCTCTCGCTCACCACTCTTCTCACAAGGTGTTTTTGCGTATTGCGCCCTCGCTAAAGCCTTTGCATTGTCCGCAATTATTTGGCTAGGAGTCATTGGTTGCAACACACAAGTTTTATCAAGCCATTTGAAGGTGTACGTGTTTGAGTGACCATTATGCAAAGCACGCTTGTCATATTGCCACGGTCTGCTGAGCAACATGTGACAAACTGTCATTGGGACCACGTCACATTCCACCATGTCCTTGTAGTGCCCAATGGAGAACGTTACCAAGACGGTGTGCTTGATCTTGACGGATCCTTGGTCACTTAGCCATTGGATATGGTAGGGGTGTCTATGTGGATGAAGGGTGAGGTTGAGTTTCTCACACAATTCCGTGCTTGCAAGGTTGTGGCAACTCCCACCATCGATGACAACTTTGATGGACTTCCCATTGATGCCGGCACGAGTTTGGAAGATGTTCGAGCGTTGGTCCTCACTTTCATTGGCTTGGGTAGTCAAGACCCTTGTGACCACAAGCGATGGACTTGCGTCATGCTCACATACAAGAAGTTCTTGGTCCTCTTCCAAATGTTGCCTTGCTATGGCCTCCTTGACCCTTGCATCAAACTCTTCTTCACTCAAGTATTCTTCATCGCCGTTGTCATGGATGAACAAAACTTTCTTGTTTCCACATGCATTCGACTTGTGTCCTTTGCCTCCACACTTGTAGCATTCACCGGTGAAAGGTTGATCATCCCTTGTGTGTTTGCCACTTGGGGGTTGTTTTCCTTGAGGGAGAGTTGGCTTGAAGGGAAGCTTTGTGGTACTTGAGGAGCTTCCACTTGGAGTTGTTGGAGTAGTGGTTGACGCTTGCTTGAAGGTGAAGTACGTCTTTGGCTTGTTGAATTTGATGTCCTCTTGCACTTGACGTTCAGCCTTTGATGCAATGTGCACAAGCTCAACCATGTTGTTGTACCTTTGGAACTCGGTGATGCGCTTGATAGGATGGTTCAAGCCATTGAGGAAGCGTGCCATTGTTTGCTCATCTCGCTCCTCAATGTTGGCACGGATCATGTTGAGCTCCATTTGCTTGAAATACTCTTCCACGGTCTTTGTTCCTTGACTAAGCGTTTGAAGCTTGTTGAAGAGGTCACGCGTGTAGTGTGAAGGAACAAAGCGGGATCTCATATGGGCCTTCATGTCTTGGCAAGTTGCAATTGGAGGCTCTTCTTTTGCTTCGCGAGCGAGTTGGACTTGTTCCCACCAAAGGTTGGCATACTCATCAAACTCGAGGGATGCCATGGCCATCATCTTCTCATTGCTATAGTTGTGCATGCGGAAGATCTTGTCGACCTTGAGTTCCCAAGAGAGATATTCTTCGGGCTCATTGGAACCGGTGAACTTTGGCATGGTGAATTGGAGCTTGCCGAAAGTTTCTTCTCCATTGCGGTTCCGGTTGCGTCGGTTGCCATGATTTTGGCGGTCATCATCATCAGCATCCGAGCTCTCATGTCTTGCTTGGTGATTGTTTCGTTGCTCTTGCGGTTGTTGAGGTGCCGCGTTTGGTGGTGGAACTTGTTGTGGACGACGATCTTGGGGAGCTTGCTCGTTTTGTTGTCGCGGTTGAGGACGAGGAGGAGGTTGATGGTCCTCACGACGAGCTTGGGGAGCTTGCTCTTGTTCTTGTCGTGGGTGATGTCGAGGAGCATTGCCGTGCGCCCTGTGGCGAGGAGGACGTCGAGCCACATGCGCGATGGGCTGCTCTTCTTCTTCTTGGTGTAGAGGAGTCTCGTCATGATCATCATGTTGGCGACGTGGACGTTCCGGTCGATGATGACGCCTTGGAGGATCCTCGAGTGCTTCTCGCCGACGATGATCTTGAACGTCCTCTTCGGATGCTTCACTTGTTGTTGAAGGAGCGTGTCGACGTCGATGGCCTTGGTGGTCCATGCGCGGTTGCTCTTGTTGAATCACAAGTGCCCTTGGTTTTGGCCGATTCGCTTCGCGCCTTGGAGGTCTTGCGGAGAGGTCACCATCGTAGCTTGACGTTGCGGCGTGACGCGGAGATGGTACCGCTTGCGAAGAGCTCATAGTTTGAAGAACGGGTCCAGTCCAGTGCCTTGAAGCGTGACGGCGAGGTGCACTTGATTCACTTGGGGAGTGCCGAGATGAGCTTGATTCGCGCGAGCGTGTCCGTGCGAGTCCATCAATGATGTGTTGAAGCTTCTCATCCGTTGAGGCGAGTGCACGACCAAGAGCTTCATTTTGATGTCCGAGGTTGTGTTGCATGGCATGCATTTGTCCACGGACTTCTTCGAATCGGTTGTCGATGTTTTTGAATTCCACACGGGCCTCGCTAAATTGTTCATCTTGGCGCCGCTCGAGAGCGTCACAACGATAGTTGAATTCTCCTCGGACCTTCCAATGGTCCCATCTTGTCATGAATTGGTTATCATCCTCCGGAGGTGGTGGTGGTTGGGATGGCTCTCCATGCCTATCCATAATGCAAAGCCAACAAGGGTTGTATATGGAGAGAACGGGTGTGGAGAGTTAGCCTTTTACCTCACCTTGGAGATTATATCAAACCAATTGCCACACAAATGAGTGAAAAAGCATGCAAAGTAAAATGGCAAGAAACTCTCAAAAGCTTTTGGTGGAAGGTTAGGATTGTGGAAAAACCAAACGGAACGATCCAAGCAAAAGGTTATTGTCCTACGTGGTAAAGAACCAAAGATCAAAAGCAAAAGGATACGATCTACAAAAACACGGAAAACACACACGTGGAGAAAAATGGGGTTAGCACGACTATGAAAATGAGCACAAAAGGTCCTAACGAAGACTACGCTCTGTTGTCGTGCCAACACAAGGAGAGACCACAACTCGTTTGCCAAAAGAGTGTAAGCAATAGATTTGTGCACTTGCCTCGGTGCGCTCTTTCTTTTCTCTTGATGGCTTACAAGCTTGGTATTCTCTTTGTATTGGGAGACTATGTATCTTACTATTCTATCTTTTTCTTATTACTCTTTTTTTTTCTTTTTCTCCCTTGCTATGCTACTATGTTAGCTTTTGTATTTGGCCTCACACTCTCACTTTTCCGAAGGCAAGTGCACAATGCTTAGACAAACACAAAATGAGTTGCTCTCATAGGATAGGTACACACAAAGGAAGATATGGGGCTGTCAAGGTGGTGCAAGTTATACCTTTGGTATTGTTGACGACTTGCAACCGATGGTGGGGGGGGAATGTTCGAGTGTCGCGGTGTCCTTGAGCGCGGGATGACTTTGATGCGGAAGCTGTTGTGAAAAATGGCGACAAACACGCGAAACACGAACAAGCGAGGTGGAAAAGGTCAGCGAACGAAAACGAGGCGGCAACGGGCGAGGAAAAACAGCCAGGGTCCAGCGGTAGTACCGCTTGTGACAACCGGTAGTACCGGTGAGCGGTAGTACCGCTAGTACTACCGGTAGTACCGGTTACTTGCGGTAGTACCGCTTGCTCGGCCGGTAGTACCGCTTGGCACAGAACTGGAACGCGATGATCTTTCCAAGAACCTCACATTCGTGGGAAATCTGACCGAAAGGCTGGGCTAGAAACAACAGGGGCTATAGATCGACTCCCAAAGAACAGATCTATGGACCAAAACCACGAAAAACTCACCAAATCCAGAGATCGATCCGAAGGCAAATTGGGGCTCTTTTTGGTAGGATTTTCGATTTTAAGGCGGATAAAAGAAAAATTGGGGGGAAATTCGTGATCAACCGTGCTCTTGATACCAATATGTTATGGGGTAACCCTGGGGTTGGCCCGATCTTTCACGAATTCCACGAGAAACGAGGGGGACGAGGTGGTCGGGGGATGAATTCGAGGAAGGCGATGAGAACCACGAACACACACACACACACCAAAACACGATACACGCCTACTTCTCACGCCGGTGGCAACCGGTCCAACATAATCCCTAGGATCGGTGTTGGGCGAAGCTCGCTCTCCACGCCAACAACGGGGGATGAGGTGCTTGGTGAGACCTTGACGACTTGGGGGCGAGACACCGAGAACCCAAGGCCTTGTACAACTTGAACGCACTTAAGCAAGATCCAAGAGGGGGGTGGATAATCCGGTGCTCCTTGGTAGGAGCATGAGACCAATAGATATAAGTCCTCAAAGGGTTTCCTTAATATCTATTATTATCCAAGTCTAAGCGTTTACAATAGAGGGTGGGGGCTATATATAGTCCAGCCACAAAACAGGGGTAGTTTCGGAACGAGAAGGTAAATTATAGGTTGGGTTACAAGGCACAGGGCCGAACTGAGACGATCAGGGTCTGGTAGGACCGGTAGTACCGGTCCGGCAACCGGTAGTACCGCTTCCGGAGAGGTAGTACCACTTGAGGGCCTGGAGCTTCCGTCGGAGGCGCCAGTGGCGAGCGGTAGGAGGGGGCGGTAGTACCGGCCACCGGTAGTACCGGTTGCAGGACCGGTAGTACCGCTTGCTTCTGGGGCGTGGAGTGGTGCTTCCTGTGGCGAGCGGTAGGGGGAGGCGGTAGGACCGGTCGTCCCAACCGGTAGTACCGCTTGCGTCTGGCAGCGACTGGCGGCTTCTTCGTACCTGATGATGCACAGAGTTTGCGTGTGAAGTAGCAAGCCATCCAAGGGTGTGTCGAAATCACACAAGGAGAGGAGCGAGTTCACCTTAGTTTGAAGGAGTTTGGCTCGGGCGCGAGTTATGGGTCCACTTGGGTAGCTCGTGGGAGTAGATGTAGTAGCGGTCGTAGAACGGGCTGCATCATGACCTTTGTATCTTGATATTACATCTTAACTGTGGATGCTAGCTATTGATCCAGGGACTAGCATTGTAAAACACAGGAGGAATCTATCTTATTAAAGATTGGGACCTCTACAGTTTGGCTCGGGCGCGAGTCATGGGTCCACTTGGGGAGCTTGTGGGAGTAGACGTAGTAGCGGTCGTAGGACGGGTTGTGATGTGGACATCCCTACTATTGATACAACCGTTGTACCTACAGCAACACACATACAAGGACCCATCACAAGATCTCGTGCCAAACAACTTAACTATCAGGTACTTTCGTTTCTTGGAACTATTCCTTACATACATGAGAATATGATGCTGCCTAAATCAGATACATTTCTTACTCTTAGGAATGATGGACCAAGCATGGATGAGAGGGACAAGCATTGGAGCATGGCCATGCATGGAGATGGCAGCAAGCATGTGATGATCCAAGAGAAGGCCACGGATGAAGATTTCAGAACTTTGAGGCCACCATAATGAAGAAAGAAGGCTTGGACGAAATATTCAAGATCAATACTTTACGAATTCGTCCATAGCATAATATGGTGCTGCGACACCTTTATTTTGGGCCAGGCCCATGTAATTTTCGCAGGATTTTAATAAGCCACTTTTTAGAGTCCGTATTTGAGGGGAAAAGGACTTTTAGGGTTGGATTCGGCCACCACTTCCTTGGCTGGCCGAAACCCCACCTTTTCGCCCTTAAATACACCCCATAGCCGAACCTCTAGACTCGGATTTTGTTTAGACATTAAGTTAGCCATAGTCGCAACTTCGCCAAGGCTCGAGCGTCGCAGAGGCCTCTTGTACTTCGCACCTATTCAGGATCCCACCTCTTTCAATAAAGCTTTCCTCTTAATCCGCAATATCTTGATTGCAATATTGGTTCTTACTTGTTCTCGATTTCAGGTAGGACTTAAGACCCTCGCTGGTCAGGCTGATCGTGTTCACGCAGGATCGGTAACCTCCAGGAGATTGGCCTAGCGATTGCATTGGCGCTCGTGCTCGCACGTGTAGTCGGATCGTCAAGCCCGAACTCCACCAAATCGATTATCGCCATCTCATCGAAAGATCGGACACCTTTGCCCTATCAAGTGATCGGACACTTCTTTTGGCCACGTATGCGTCGAGATGTTGAAAGATTTGTGGCACGCTGCACTACTTGTCAAAAAGCTAAGTCTCGCCTTAATCCACATGGTTTATATATGCCTCTTCCTGTTCCTAGTGTTCCTTGGGAGGATATTTCTATGGACTTTGTTTTGGGATTGCCACGAACACAGAAGGGGAGGGATAGTATTTTTGTTGTTGTGGATCGGTTTTCTAAGATGGCACACTTTATTCCTTGTCATAAAACGGATGATGCTGCGCATATTGCTGATTTGTTCTTTCGTGAAATTGTTCGTTTGCATGGTGTGCCAAATACTATTGTCTCTGATCGTGATACTAAATTTCTTAGCCACTTTTGGAGATGTTTATGGGCTAAGTTGGGGACTAAATTGCTGTTTAGTACTACATGTCATCCCCAAACTGATGGTCAAACTGAAGTAGTAAATAGAACTTTGTCTACTATGTTACGGGCTGTTTTAAAGAAGAACTTAAAATTGTGGGAAGAGTGTTTACCTCATATAGAATTTGCTTATAATCGTTCATTGCATTCTACCACAAAGATGTGCCCATTTGAGATTGTGTATGGTTTTGTTCCTCGTGCACCTATTGATTTATTGCCTTTACCTTCTTCGGTGCAACATAATTTGGATGCTACACAACGCGCTGAAATGATATTAACCTTGCATAAGACTACTAAAGATAACATTGAACACATGAATGCTAAGTATAAACTTGCTGGGGATAAAGGGAGAAAGCATGTTGTGTTTGATGTTGGCAATCTTGTTTGGTTACATTTGCGTAAAGATCGTTTTCCTGATTTACGCAAGTCTAAGTTAATGCCACGTGCTGCTGGTCCCTTTAAGGTGTTAGAGAGAATCAATGATAATGCATATAAACTTGAGTTGCCTGCAGACTTTGGTACGGTTAGTCCTACATTTAACATTGCAGATTTGAAGCCTTACTTTGGTGAGGAAGATGAGATTGCGTCGAGGACGACTTCAATTCAAGAAGGGGAGCATGATGTGGACATCCCTACTATTGATACAACCGTTGTACCTACAGCAACACACATACAAGGACCCATCACAAGATCCCGTGCCAAACAACTTAACTATCAGGTACTTTCGTTTCTTGGAACTATTCCTTACATACATGAGAATATGATGCTGCCTAAATCAGATACATTTCTTACTCTTAGGAATGAAGGACCAAGCATGGATGAGAGGGACAAGCATTGGAGCATGGCCATGCATGGAGATGGCAGCAAGCATGTGATGATCCAAGAGAAGGCCACGCATGAAGATTTCAGAATTTTGAGGCCACCATAATGAAGAAAGAGGGCTTGGACGAAATATTCAAGATCAATACTTTACGAATTCGTCCATAGCATAATATGGTGCTGCGACACCTTTATTTTGGGCCAGGCCCATGTAATTTTCGCAGGATTTTAATTAGCCACTTTTTAGAGTCCGTATTTGAGGGGAAAAGGACTTTTAGGGTTGGATTCGGCCACCACTTCCTTGGCTGGCCGAAACCCCACCTTTTCGCCCTTAAATACACCCCATAGCCGAACCTCTAGACTCGGATTTTGTTTAGACATTAAGTTAGCCATAGTCGCAACTTCGCCAAGGCTCGAGCGTCGCAGAGGCCTCTTGTACTTCGCACCTATTCAGGATCCCACCTCTTTCAATAAAGCTTTCCTCTTAATCCGCAATATCTTGATTGCAATATTGGTTCTTACTTGTTCTCGATTTCAGGTAGGAATTAAGACCCTCGCTGGTCAGGCTGATCGTGTTCCCGCAGGATCGGTAACCTCCAGGAGATTGGCCTAGCGATTGCATTGGCGCTCGTGCTCGCACGTGTAGTCGGATCGTCAAGCCCGAACTCCACCAAATCGATTATCGCCATCTCATCGAAAGATCAGACACCTTTGCCCTATCACAGGGTATATGGCGGCGGAATATGGTGGTGGTGATCGGCGAGTGTGGCGGTGACTAGTATGATTAGAACTCGAAACTCTAAGGGACGAGACACTAAGACCAGCAACTCGACGCGACGATGTAGACACAAATTCAACAATGCAAAAACTGAAAAGATAATGCGAGGCGTAGATTGGTTATGGGATGGATCTAAACTCTAACTGTGTTTTTGGCTTTTTCGTGGGTTATAGGTAAAAACAGATCTAATCTATGAAAAACAGTAAAATCTCACCGAGCAACCTGAAATCTGATACCACTTGATAGGGCAACGGTGTCCGATCTTTCGATGAGATGGCGATAATCGATTTGGTGGAGTTCGGGCTTGACGATCCGACTACACGTGCGAGCACGAGCGCCAATGCAATCGCTAGGCCAATCTCCTGGAGGTTACCAATCCTGCGTGAACACGATCAGCCTGACCAGCGAGGGTCTTAATTCCTACCTGAAATCGAGAACAAGTAAGAACCAATATTGCAATCAAGATATTGCGGATTAAGAGGAAAGCTTTATTGAAAGAGGTGGGATCCTGAATAGGTGCGAAGTACAAGAGGCCTCTGCGACGCTCGAGCCTTGGCGAAGTTGCGACTATGGCTAACTTAATGTCTAAACAAAATCCGAGTCTAGAGGTTCGGCTATGGGGCGTATTTAAGGGCGAAAAGGTGGGGTTTCGGCCAGCCATGGAAGTGGTGGCCGAATCCAACCCTAAAAGTCCTTTTCCCCTCAAATACGGACTCTAAAAAGTGGCTAATTAAAATCCTGCGAAAATTACATGGGCCTGGCCCAAAATAAAGGTGTCGCAGCACCATATTATGCTATGGACGAATTCGTAAAGTATTGATCTTTAATATTTCGTCCAAGCCTTCTTTCTTCATTATGGTGGCCTCAAAGTTCTGAAATCTTCATCCGTGGCCTTCTCTTGGATCATCACATGCTTGCTGCCATCTCCATGCATGGCCATGCTACAATGCTTGTCCCTCTCATCCATGCTTGGTCCATCATTCCTAAGAGTAAGAAATGTATCTGATTTAGGCAGCATCATATTCTCATGTATGTAAGGAATAGTTCCAAGAAACGAAAGTACCTGATAGTTAAGTTGTTTGGCACGAGATCTTGTGATGGGTCCTTGTATGTGTGTTGCTGTAGGTACAACGGTTGTATCAATAGTAGGGATGTCCACATCAGCACATCATTGTGGTAGAATGCAACGAACGATTATAAGCAAATTCTATATGAGGTAAACACTCTTCCCACAATTTTAAGTTCTTCTTTAAAACAGCTCGTAACATAGTAGACAAAGTTCTATTTACTACTTCAGTTTGACCATCAGTTTGGGGATGACATGTAGTACTAAAGAGCAATTTAGTCCCCAACTTAGCCCATAAACATCTCCAAAAGTGGCTAAGAAATGTAGTATCACGATCAGAGACAATAGTATTTGGCACACCATGCAAACGAACAATTTCACGAAAGAACAAATCAGCAATATGCGTAGCATCATCCGTTTTATGACAAGGAATAAAGTGTGCCATCTTAGAAAACCGATCCACAACAACAAAAATACTATCCCTCCCCTTCTGTGTTCGTGGCAATCCCAAAACAAAGTCCATAGAAATATCCTCCCAAGGAACACTAGGAACAGGAAGAGGCATATATAAACCATGTGGACTAAGGCGAGACTTAGCTTTTTGACAAGTAGTGCAGCGTGCCACAAATCTCTCAACATCTCGACGCATACGTGGCCAAGAGAAGTGTGCAGCAAGAACATCCTCCGTCTTCTTTGATAGGGAAAAGGTATCCGATCTTTCGATGAGATGGCGATGATCGATTTGGTGGAGTTCGGGCTTGACAATCCGACTACACGTGCGAGCACGAGCGCCAATGCAATCGCTAGGCCAATCTCCTGGAGGTTACCGATCCTGCGTGAACACGATCAGCCTGACCAACGAGGGTCTTAATTCCTACCTGAAATCGAGAACAAGTAAGAACCTATATTGCAATCAAGATATTGTGGATTAAGAGGAAAGCTTTATTGAAGAAGTGGGATCCTGAATAGGTGCGAAGTACAAGAGGCCTCTGCGACGCTCGAGCCTTGGCGAAGTTGCGACTATAGCTAACTTAATGTCTAAACAAAATCCGAGTCTAGAGGTTCGACTATGGGCGTATTTAAGGGCGAAAAGGTGGGGTTTCGGCCAGCCATGGAAGTGGTGGCCGAATCCAACCCTAAAAGTCCTTTTCCCCTCAAATACGGACTCTAAAAAGTGGCTAATTAAAATCCTGCGAAAATTACATGGGCCTGGCCCAAAATAAAGGTGTCACAGCACCATATTATGCTATGGACGAATTCGTAAAGTATTGATCTTAAATATTTCGTCCAAGCCTTCTTTCTTCATTATGGTGGCCTCAAAGTTCTGAAATCTTCATCCGTGGCCTTCTCTTGGATCATCATATGCTTGTTGCCATCCCCATGCATGGCCATGCTCCAATGCTTGTCCCTCATCCATGCTTGGTCCATCATTCCTAAGAGTAAGAAATATCTGATTTAGGCAGCATCATATTCTCATGTATGTAAGGAATAGTTCCAAGAAACGAAAAGTACCTGATAGTTAAGTTGTTGGCAGCGAGATTTTGTGATGGGGTCTTGTATGTGTGTTGCTGTAGGTACAATGGTTGTATCAATAGTAGGGATGTCCACATCACGCTCCCCTTCTTGAATTGAAATCGTCCTCGACGCAATCTCATCTTCCTCACCAAAGTAAGGCTTCAAATCTGCAATGTTAAATGTAGGACTAACCGTACCAAAGTCTGCAGGCAACTCAAGTTTATATGCATTATTATGATTTTCTCTAACACCTTAAAGGACCAGCAGCACGTGGCATTAACTTAGACTTGCGTAATCAGAAAACGATCTTACGCAAATGTAACCAAACAAGATCGCCAACATCAAACACAACATGCTTTCTCCCTTTATCCCCAGCAAGTTTATACTTAGCATTCATTGTGTTCAATGTTATCTTTCGTAGTCTTATGCAAGTTTAAAATCATTTTTCAGCGCGTTGTGTAGCATCCAAATTATGTTGCACCGAAGAAGGTAAAGGCAATAAATCAATAGGTGCACGAGGAACAAAACCATACACAATCTCAAATGGGCACATCTTTGTGGTAGAATGCAAGGAACGATTATAAGCAAATTTTATATGAGGTAAACACTCTTCCCACAATTTTAAGTTCTTCTTTAAAACAGCCGTAACTAGTAGACAAAGTTCTATTTATACTTCAGTTTGACCATAAGTTTGGGGATGACATGTAGTACTAAAGAGCCATTTAGTCCCAACTTAGCCCCAAAAACATCTCCAAAAGTGGCTCAAGAAATTTAGTATCACGATCAGAGACAATAGTATTTGGCACACCATGCCAACGAACAATTTCACGAAAGAACAAATCAGCAATATGCGCAGCATCATCCGTTTTATGACAAGGAATAAAGTGTGCCA
>CAJUWN010000136.1:0-19924 GCA_910589765.1 Avena atlantica | reverse complement strand
ATCGATTTGGTGGAGTTCGGGCTTGACGATCCGACTACACGTGCGAGCACGAGCGCCAATGCAATCGCTAGGCCAATCTCCTGGAGGTTACCGATCCTGCGTGAACACGATCAGCCTGACCAGCGAGGGTCTTAATTCCTACCTGAAATCGAGAACAAGTAAGAACCAATATTGCAATCAAGATATTGCGGATTAAGAGGAAAGCTTTATTGAAGGAGGTGGGATCCTGAATAGGTGCGAAGTACAAGAGGCCTCTGCGACGCTCGAGCCTTGGCGAAGTTGCGACTATGGCTAACTTAATGTCTAAACAAAATCCGAGTCTAGAGGTTCGGCTATGGGCGTATTTAAGGGCGAAAAGGTGGGGTTTCGGCCAGCCATGGAAGTGGTGGCCGAATCCAACCCTAAAAGTCCTTTTCCCCTCAAATACGGACTCTAAAAAGTGGCTAATTAAAATCCTGCGAAAATTACATGGGCCTGGCCAAAATAAAGGTGTCGCAGCACCATATTATGCTATGGACGAATTCGTAAAGTATTGATCTTGAATATTTCGTCCAAGCCTTCTTTCTTCATTATGGTGGCCTCAAAGTTTTGAAATCTTCATGCGTGGCCTTCTCTTGGATCATCACATGCTTGCTGCCATCTCCATGCATGGCCATGCTCCAATGCTTGTCCCTCTCATCCATGCTTGTTCCATCATTCCTAAGAGTAAGAAATGTATTGATTTAGGGCAGCATCATATTCTTCCTTTAATGTTTAGTAGAATAGTTCAAGAAACGAAAGTACCTGATAGTTTAAGTGTTTGCACGGGATCTTGTGATGGGTCCTTGTCTGTGTGTTGCTGTAGGTACAACGGTTGTATCAATAGTAGGATGTCCACATCATGCTCCCCTTCTTGAATTGAAGTCGTCCTCGACGCAATCTCATCTTCCTCACCAAAGTAAGCTTCAAATCTGCCAATGTTAAATGTAGGACTAACCGTACCAAAGTCTGCAGGCAACTCAAGTTTATATGCATTAATCATTGATTCTCTCTAACACCTTAAGGGACCAGCGACGTGGCATTAAAGACTTGCGTAAATCAGGAAAACGATCTTTACGCAAATGTAACCAACAAGATCGCCAACATCAAACACAACATGCTTTCTCCCTTTATCCCCAGCAAGTTTTATACTTAGCATTCATGTGTTCAATGTTATCTTTAGTAGTCTTATGCAAGTTTAATATCATTTCAGCGCGTTGTGTAGCATCCAAATTATGTGCACCGAAGAAGGTAAAGGCAATAAATCAATAGGTGCACGAGGAACAAAACCATACACAATCTCAAATGGGCACATCTTTGTGGTAGAATGCAATGAACGATTATAAGCAAATTCTATATGAGGTAAACACTCTTCCCACAATTTTAAGTTCTTCTTTAAAACAGCCCGTAACATAGTAGACAAAGTTCTATTTACTACTTCAGTTTGACCATCAGTTTGGGGATGACATGTAGTACTAAACAGGCAATTTAGTCCCCAACTTAGCCCATAAACATCTCCAAAAGTGGCTAAGAAATTTAGTATCACGATCAGAGACAATAGTATTTGGCACACCATGCAAACGAACAATTTCACGAAAGAACAAATCAGCAATATGCGCAGCATCATCCGTTTTATGACAAGGAATAAAGTGGCCATCTTAGAAAACCGATCCACAACAACAAAAATACTATCCCTCCCCTTCTGTGTTCGTGGCAATCCCAAAACCAAGTCCATAGAAATATCCTCCCAAGGAACACTAGGAAACAGGAAGAGGCATATATAACCATGTGGATTAAGGCGAGACTTAGCTTTTTGACAAGTAGTGCAGCGTGCCACAAATCTCTCAACATCTCGACGCATACGTGGCCAAAAGAAGTGTGCAGCAAGAACATCCTCCGTCTTCTTGACACCAAAGTGTCCCATCAATCCTCCTCCATGCGCCTCCTGTAACAACAAAAGACGAACAGAGCTATCTGGAATGCATAGTTTGTTAGCACGGAACACAAATCCCTCATTGAAGACGAACTTGTTCCAAGTTCTACCATCTCTACAATTCTGCAACACATCTTTAAATTCAGCATCATGCACATATTGTTCCTTAATAGTTTCCAATCCAAATATTTTGAGTCAAGTTGAGATAACAAAAGCATAACGGCGTGACAAAGCATCAGCAATAATATTATCTTTACCCTTTTTGTGTTTGATAACTAAGGAAAAGACGCAATAAATTCAACCCACTTTGCATGACGACGATTCAACTTAGCTTGACTACGAATATGCTTCAAGATTCATGATCAGAATGAATAACAAATTCTTAGGCCATAGATAATGTTGCCAAGTTTCTAATGTCCGAACCAACGCATATAATTCTTTATCATAAGTAGAATAGTTCAGACTAGCCCCACTCAATTTCTCACTAAAATATGCAACAGGTTTTCCCTCTTTAATAACACCCCTCCCAAACAATTCCACTAGCATCACATTCAAGCTCAAAAGTCTTAGTAAAATCAGGAAGTTGGAGTAAGGGAGCATGTGTTAGCTTATCTTTCAATATGACGAAGGCCTGTTGTTGTGCATCGCCCCAAACAAAGGGCACATCCTTCTTGGTAAGCTCATTCAGCGGCGCGGCAATTGATCCAAAGTCTTTAACAAAGCGCCTATAAAAACCAGCGAGGCCAAGAAAACTCCTCACTTGTGTGACCGTCTTGGGCTGCGGCCAATTCTCAATAGCTTCAATCTTGGCTGGATCCACTTCAATACCCTGTGATGTAACAACATAGCCAAGAAACGCAACTCGATTGGTGCAAAAGGTGCACTTCTCAAGGTTACCAAACAAACGTGCATCACGTAAAGCATTGAAAACAGCACGTAAATGGTCCAAATGTCCCTAAAGATTTGCTATAATCAGAATATCATCAAAGTAGACTACCACAAAACGGCCAATGAAAGCACGTAAAACTTCGTTCATTAATCTCATGAAAGTGTAGGTGCATTAGTTAAACCAAAAGGCATTACTAACCACTCATATAAACCGAACTTAGTTTTTAAATGCTGTTTTCCATTCATCTCCTAATTTCATACGAATCTGGTGGTAACCACTACGCAAATCAACTTTAGAAAACATGGTAGAGCCACTCAATTCATCAAGCATGTCATCTAACGTGGAATAGGATGACGATATCGAATAGTAATAATTATTGATAGCTCTACAATCAGTACACATGCGCGGAAGAACCATCTTTCTTAGGTACCAAAATAATAGGAACAACACAGGGCTAAGGGACTCACGAATATGATCTCTGTCGAGTAGTTCCTGAATTTGGCGTTGTATCTCCTTTGTCTCCTCTGGATTGGTTCTATATGGCGCGCGGTTGGGCAACGTGGCACCAGGAATTAGATCAATTTGATGCTCAATTCCTCTAATAGGAGGTAGTCCTGGTGGCAACTCAGCGGGAAAGACGTCCTCATATTCTTGCAAAAGGTTAGCAACAGCGGGTGGCAAAGAAGGAGGCATATCCTCAAATGAAAACAAAACCTCTTTGCAGACAATTGCATAACATTGAGTATTGGTTACATCTAGTTCAGCAATATCAATTTTATTTGCAAGCATACATGGACTCTTCAAACGAATTTCAGTAGCATGTTGTAGAATCAGATTTAGTGTTCTTTGGTGGTATAAAATCTGCAGCAACAATCTGATTCTCACTTTTATTTTTCTCCTCAGTTTTAGCTCTACTAGCTCTAGCAAGATCATTTTTAAAATCTGTTCGGGAGTCATAGGTTTTAGACCAATTTTCTTTCCATCATGCATAAGAGAATAGTGATTAGTTTTGCCATTATGAACAGATTCTCTATCAAATTGCCATGGTCTACCAAGTAACAAAGAACAAGCTTGCATAGTAAACATCACAATCAAACAAAACAGAATATGTCCCATAGTAAAATGCACGCATACCGTTTTTGTTACCTTGATCTTTGCGAGAACTCTCAAACCATTGGATGTAGTATGAATGTGGGCGTTGTCTTGTTGGAAGCGCAAGCTTCTCTACCATGTCAACACTGGCCAGATTATTACAACTCCCTCCATCAATGATGATCCGTATAGCTCTTCCTTGACAACACCACGTGTTTGGAACAGGTTGTGGCGTTTGATCTTGCTCAGATTTGCTCAATTGCACACTCAACACACGTTGTGTAATTAAACTCTTGTATTGATCAGCAGCTTCAGCTCCATTACCTCTGGCTCTTCCTCATCATCAGAATTGTCTCCATCTCGAGCAGAAATAAGGCTAGTGTATCTTCATCGAAGTCACTCGCTGAATCGTATTCACCATCTTCTCGCAACCATCATCACACGTTGTGTTGTGCACTGTCTCTCAATATGACCAAAACCCAGCACTTGCGGCATTGTATATCCTTTGTCTTACCCGTAGAAGCCATAGAAGATGCACTAAGAGCAGGAGCATTGGATGATGGTGGAGGAGCAGCTGGAAATCTTGTGGTGGCCTTGGATGTGGTAGTAGCTGGAGGCGAATCACGAGGAGGCGCTGATTGTCGGGATGTCCAAGTGGATGTGCGACCTGCAGAATTATTAGTCCTCCTCCATGTTGTTTGGCGATCCTGCACTTTCACGTTCAGCTTTGCAAGCAAGATGAAACAAACGAGTGATAGAATTATATTCCTTATAATCTAATATGTGCTGAATGTCCTTGTTTAATCCACCAAAGAAACGTGCAAGCATTTGTTCATTAGATTCAACAAGACCACACCTAACCATCCCCGTTTGCAATTCCTGATAATACTCTTCTACAGAATTTTTCCCTTGCTCTAAGCGTGTCAGATTCTTTAGTAAATCACGTTGATAAGTGGGAGGTACAAAACGTACACGCATAGCAGTTTTTAAAGCAGTCAAGTACTAGGAATAGTAAGGATTTAAACGACAATACTCAGACCACCAAAGGGAAGCAAATTTAGTAAATTCACATGTAGCAGCACTAACACGCATATTCTCAGATATTTTAAGCATGCAAAACGTTGTTCTACTTCCATCTCCATGTAAGATATGCATCAGGATTATATTTACCCTCAAAAGATGGAATATTTAATTTAAGCTTTGCAACATGATCATCATCATTACGTACCGGTGGGCGAGCGTTGGCGTGTTGCGGTGGTAGTAATGTCGGGGGGCGACCAGCAGGTACCTGTGGAGGTTGTTCAACTCCTCGTCAAACAGATCGTCGTCGTCGGGGTCGTAGTAGTACCCGTCGTCTGTCCCCAATGTCGCAGCAGCAGCCGCGGCGGAAGACTGAGGAACGTCAGTCGCAGCAGGAGCCGCCGGTGGGTGCGGCGGGAGCCGAACCAGCAGTCCGACCCGTGATCGGAACGCGCCGTGCGCCATGTGTGGGTGCGGGTGCGGGTGCGGGCAATCGGTTCAGAAGCTCCTTGAACCGAACGTCAAGCTTGGCGTTGAAGGATTTCTCGAGTCCATCGATCTTGTCCACGGCGTTGGTGAGCTTGGTGTCAAACTCCCCTTGCGCGTATCCACGTTTCAGCGCGACTGACCAAGGAGCGCGGAGAAGTGGGCATGTAGCTCTTCGTTCGTCATGGTGGCAGGGTTTCGCGAAGTATCTGTCATGGTTAGTCCTTAAAAAGCACAGGTATATACTACAGGAATATGGTGGAAGGCACGTGTAATCCGTCAAGCAATATACGAAGCTCTTACAAGTTCTTACCAAACAGCAGGAAAAGGCGATGTGCAACCACGAGGAGCAGCATGGGTCCAGAGATTGAACCAAGCGATTACCAGGAGTCGAAACACCGCACGTGGAAGAAGTATCTGTGGAGCTCTGGGAAGGCTTAGCAAAGGGGTTAGCAATTATCAAACAGCAATGCAAAGTTGAAAGAATGCTCAACGACGGTACTGTGTGGGTCCTAGGCTAGACCGTACTAGAGACGCGAGCCTAGATCACCAACGATGTCACGACGCGACACAACAAGCACTGTATGATGATATAGCACCCTGAAAAGCGATCCGAGATGCAGAAAATTACTAGGATGGCGAGTGTCTAGAACTGATCTACGGGGTCTAAAAGAGGTTAGCCCCCAAAAATTTTTTTCGAAATTTTTTTATTTTGTTCCGGAAAGCGCGCAGGCGCCAAAAAAATATCGCTATACGGCCGATGGGAGAAAAGTGATCCCCAAAGCCGAAAACCAGTATAGCCAGAAAAATTTTTCGGAGGCGGTTCCAGACTTTTTTTTTTTTTTTTTTTTTTGCTCTCCTTCTGGACTTACGACCGGACTCTTAGCTCGACACGGACTTTAGCGGAACACGGAAACAACAAAGAAGGAAAGTCAAAAGAAATAACTAGGAAATAATGACTCAACTCGGACTCGTGCCGCGGCAGGGAAGGTGATCGGATCCGTGTCGCGGTAGGGAGGCGGTGGCGGAGTGTTAGGGTTTATGGTGGCAGGGTATATGGCGGCGGGGAATATGGTGGCGGTGATCGGCGAGGTGGCGGTGACTAGTATGATTAGAACTCGAAACTCTAAGGGACGAGACACTAAGACCAGCAACTCGACGCGACGATGTTGTAGACACAAATTCAACAATGCAAAAATGAAAAGATAATGCGAGGCGTAGATTGGTTATGGGATGGATCTAAACTCTAACTGTGTTTTTGGCTTTTTCGTGGGTTATAGGTAAAAACAGATCTAATCTATGAAAAACAGTAAAATCTCACCGAGCAACCTGAAATCTGATACCACTTGATAGGGCAAGGTGTCCGATCTTTCGATGAGATGGCGATAATCGATTTGGTGGAGTTCGGGCTTGACGATCCGACTACACGTGCGAGCACGAGCGCCAATGCAATCGCTAGGCCAATCTCCTGGAGGTTACCGATCCTGCGTGAACACGATCAGCCTGACCAGCGAGGGTCTTAATTCCTACCTGAAATCGAGAACAAGTAAGAACCAATATTGCATCAAGATTTGCGGATTAAGAGGAAAGATTTATTGAAGGAGGTGGGATCCTGAATAGGTGCGAAGTACAAGAGGCCTCTGCGACGCTCGAGCCTTGGTGAAGTTGCGACTATGGCTAATTAATGTCTAAACAAAATCCGAGTCTAGAGGTTCGGCTATGGGGCGTATTTAAGGGCGAAAAGGTGGGTTTCGGCCAGCCATGGAAGTGGTGGCCGAATCCAACCCTAAAAGTCCTTTCCCCTCAAATACGGACTCTAAAAAGTGGCTAATTAAAATCCTGCGAAATTACATGGGCCTGGCCCAAATAAAGGTGTCGCAGCACCATATTATGCTATGGACGAATTCGTAAAGTATTGATCTTGAATATTTCGTCCAAGCCTTCTTTCTTCATTATGGTGGCCTCAAAGTTCTGAAATCTTCATGCGTGGCCTTCTCTTGGATCATCACATGCTTGCTGCCATCTCCATGCATGGCCATGCTCCAATGCTTGTCCCTCTCATCCATGCTTGGTCCATCATTCCTAAGAGTAAGAAATGTATCTGATTTAGGCAGCATCATATTCTCATGTATGTAAGGAATAGTTCCAAGAAACGAAAGTACCTGATAGTTAAGTTGTTTGGCACGGGATCTTGTGATGGGTCCTTGTATGTGTGTTGCTGTAGGTACAACGGTTGTATCAATAGTAGGGATGTCCACATCAATTTCCGCTCAAGAACATGAGCAGACCTCCCACACCGGAGTCTCCGGCCCTGTGCACCGGAGTCTCTGGCCCAAGACCGGAGTCTCCGGCCCTGGACGCCATTTTTGCCCATTTTTCCTCTTTTCTGCATTGGCTAATCTTTCCACTTGTTGTTTGTGTTCCGTGTGCGTGTCACCAACTAACAGATAGCTTCCGCAACATCGCCGCGCTCTTCGGCACCACGGACCCCAAACTCTTCCCCGCTCCATCGACACAAGATCATCACCATCAACTAAGGTATAACTTGTGTCAACCCTTGTAGCCATATCTTCCTTTGTGTGTACCTATCCTATGAGAGCAACTCATTTTGTGTTTGTCTAAGCATTGTGCACTTGCCATTGGAAAGTGAGAGTGTGAGGGTGATGTGGACATCCCTACTATTGATACAACCGTTGTACCTACAGCAACACACATACAAGGACCCATCACAAGATCTCGTGCCAAACAACTTAACTATCAGGTACTTTCGTTTCTTGGAACTATTCCTTACATACATGAGAATATGATGCTGCCTAAATCAGATATATTTCTTACTCTTAGGAATGATGGACCAAGCATGGATGAGAGGGACAAGCATTGGAGCATGGCCATGCATGGAGATGGCAGCAAGCATGTGATGATCCAAGAGAAGGCCACGGATGAAGATTTCAGAACTTTGAGGCCACCATAATGAAGAAAGAAGGCTTGGACGAAATATTCAAGATCAATACTTTACGAATTCGTCCATAGCATAATATGGTGCTGCGACACCTTTATTTTGGGCCAGGCCCATGTAATTTTCGCAGGATTTTAATTAGCCACTTTTTAGAGTCCGTATTTGAGGGGAAAAGGACTTTTAGGGTTGGATTCGGCCACCACTTCCATGGCTGGCCGAAACCCCACCATTTCGCCCTTAAATACGCCCCATAGCCGAACCTTTAGACTCGGATTTTGTTTAGACATTAAGTTAGCCATAGTCGCAACTTCGCCAAGGCTCGAGCGTCGCAGAGGCCTCTTGTACTTCGCACCTATTCAGGATCCCACCTCTTCAATAAAGCTTTCCTCTTAATCCGCAATATCTTGATTGCAGTATTGGTTCTTACTTGTTCTCGATTTCAGGTAGGAATTAAGACCCTCGTTGGTCAGGCTGATCGTGTTCACGCAGGATCGGTAACCTCCAGGAGATTGGCCTAGCGATTGCATTGGCGCTCGTGCTCGCACGTGTAGTCGGATCGTCAAGCCCGAACTCCACCAAATCGATCATCGCCATCTCATCGAAAGATCGGACACCTTTGCTGTTTTGATAGGGCAAAGGATTTGTGAAGGATTTTTCTACCATTGCTTGCCCCCTCAACGAATTGACCAAGAAAAATGTCACGTTCGTTTGGGGAAAAGCACAACAAAAGGCTTTTGATGAGTTCAAAAAGAGGCTCACCGAAGCACCACTTCTTGTATTACCAGATTTCACAAAAACCTTTGAGATTGTATGTGACGCTAGTGGTATTGGCATTGGTGGCGTCCTTATGCAAAATGGGCGTCCTATTGCTTACCATAGTGAGAAACTTGATGGCGCACGCCTCAATTATCCCATTTATGACAAAGAACTTTTTGCCTTGGTTCGAGTTCTTCAAGTGTGGCAACACTATCTTTGGCCCAAAGAATTTATCATCCATTCCGACCATGAGTCGTTGAAGTATCTTAAGGGCCAAGCCAACTTGAGTAAAAGACACGCAAAATGGGTTGAGTTTATGGAGTCTTTTCCTTACATTGTCAAATACAAGAAGGGAAAAGAAAATGTGGTAGCGGACGCCTTGTCTCGCAAAAACACAAGCCTTCTTACACGACTCGAAGTCAATGTCTTGGGTCTTGATGACATCAAATCTTTGTACGCGTCCGACCCTTTCTTTGGACCTATATTTGCACAATGTTCCGTAGACAAAGGGATTGATGATTTCAATTTGCATAAGGGTTTTCTTTTCAAACAAAACAAGCTTTGCATTCCGAAATCGTCTCTCCAAATTTTTCTTCTACAAGAGTCCCATGGTGGAGGCCTTATGGGCCACTTTGGCCGTGACAAGACATATGACATGCTCTCCACTCACTACTTTCGGCCAAAGATGAAGCGCGATGTGGAGCGCCACGTCCAACGATGCACTACATGTATCCAAGCTAAGTCTAAGTCCAACCCCTTTGGTATTTATATGCCATTGCATATTCCTCATGCACCTTGGTCGGACATTAGCATGGCCTTTGTGTTAGGCTTGCCTAGATCTAAACATTGTCATGATTCCATTTTTGAAGTAGTGGATCGCTTTTCCAAAATGGCACATTTCATTCTGTGCCATAAGACCGATGATGCTTCACATGTAGCAAATTTGTTTTTCAGGGAAATAATTCTGCTACACGGTGTGCCAATAACAATCGTCTCCGACCGCGACGTAAAATTCATGAGCTACTTCTGGAAGACACTTATGGCCAAGCTCTGCATCAAGCTCCTCTTCTCGTCCGCCTCGCATCCTCAAACCGATGGACAAACCGAGGTCGTCAATCGAAGTCTTGGCACACTCCTCCGGGTGTTGATAAAGAAGAACCTTAAAGACTGGGAGGAATGCATTCCACACGCCGAGTTCGCCTACAACCGCGCCAAGCACTCCACCACCATGAGGAGCCCGTTCATTATCGTCTACGGCTTCGAGCCTCTCACCGCGCTCGATATCCTTCCACTCCCACTTCATGAACGTGCCAATATGGACGTTGTCAAGCGCGCCCACACAATGAAGAAACTCCATGATGACACACGAGCTACTATCGAGCAACAAGTCCTTCGCCAAGCATCAAGGCTAAACAAGAATAAGAAAGAGATAATCTTCGAAGAGGGCGACCTTGTGTGGATACACTTAAGTAAAGACCGCTTCCCCAAGGAACGCGACTCCAAGCTAAAGCCTAGAGGTGATGGACCATTCAAAGTGCTCAAGAGAATCAACAACAGCGCTTATGTCATCGATATCCCAACATCCAAGTATCTTGTGAGCTCGACATTCAATGTCAAGGACCTCTCACCCTACCATGGAGAAGAGGAAGTTGAGACGGTTGAAGAGTCGAGGATGACTCTTTCCCAAGGGGGGGAGCTGATGCAGCCCGTCCTACGACCGCCTCTACATCTACTCCCACAAGCTCCCCAAGTGGACCCATGACTCGCGCCCGAGCCAAACTCCTTCAAGCTAAGGTGAACTCGCTCCTCTCCTTGTGTGACTTCGATACACCTTTGGATGGCCTGCTACTTCATACCCATGCCTTGTGCATCATCAGATACGAAGAGAAGAACCCACAGGACGAAGGAGCGCCAGCAGAAGAGACCAAATGCTCTCTGTCGCCAGCGGTACTACCGGACCTGGCGACCGGTACTACCGCTTGGCAGTACTACCGCCCAACGCTACCGCCAACAACAGAAGGTCCCAGCGCTGCCCAAACGCTCTCTGTCACTGGCGGTACTACCGCCCCTAGATCCGGTACTACCGGGCAACGGTACTACCGCCCCCTGCTACCGCCACCAACAGAAGGCTCCAGTGCAAGTCCCAGGACGACAAGCGGTACTATCGGTCCAGGAACCGGTACTACCGCATGACCGGTACTACCGGTCCCGCCTGGCGGTACTACCGCCAGCGACAGAAACTATTCGTGTTATTTCGGCCCAGCGCCTTGTAACCCTATCCATATTTCGCTATTTATCCCCAAACTACCCCTGTTTTTGTGGCTGGACTATATATATCCCCCCACCATCCATTGTAAACCCTAGACTTCGATAATAATAGATATTAAGGAAACCCTTTGAGGACTTATATCTATTGGTCTCATGCTCCTACCAAGGAGCACCGGATTATCCACCCCCCTCTTGGATCTTGCCTAGTGCGTTCAAGTTGTACAATGCCTTGGGTTCTCGGTTTCTCGCCCCCAAGTCGTCAAGATCTCACCAAGCACCTCATCCCCCGTTGTTGGCGTGGAGAGCGAGCTTCGCCCAACACCGATCCTAGGGATTATGTTGGACCCGTTGCCACCGGCGTGAGGAGTAGGCATGTATCGTGTTTTGGTGTGTGTGTGTTCGTGGTTTTCATCGCCTTCCTCGATTTCATCCCCCGACCACCTCGTTCCCCTCGTTTCTCGTGGAATTCGTGAAAGATCGGGCCAACCCCAGGGTTACCCCCTCAACATAATGCAAGGGCTTTAGCGAGGGCGCAATACACAAAAACATCTTGTGAGAAGAGTGGTGAGCAAGAGAACCACACTATAGTGAGTGAGTGCCACAAGCCAAACTCGAGTGGAAAAACTAAGAGTGTTCTTCTTGCCACCAAAAGTGAGATGAGAGAAGTGCGGAACAACCCGTCCATTTTGCACTATGTCCTTGTTTGCAAGAGGCTAGCGCAAGGAAGTAATGACTTGACAAATGTTCCTCCTTCTTTGATGGCTGTTTTGCAGGAATTCCAAGATGTGTTTCTCGAAGAGCTTCCTCATGGACTACCTCCTCTTCGTGGAATCGAGCACCGCATCGACCTCATACCCGGCACCCCAATCCCAAACCGCGCCGCGTATCGCACGAACCCGGAAGAGACGAAGGAGATAGAACGACAAATCAACCAAATCATCTCCAAAGGTTTGATCCAAGTAAGCACTAGCCCAAGCGCGGTCCCCGTGATTCTAGTTCCAAAAACGGATGATACGTTACGGTTATGCATGGACTGTCGTCCAATCAATGCTATCACCGTGCGATGTCGACATCCTATACCGCGTCTTGATGACATGCTTGATGAGTTATGTGGAGCCACTATATTTTTGAAAATTGATCTTCGTAGTGGTTACCATCAAATTCGCATGGCCGAAGGTGATGAGTGGAAAACCGCCTTCAAGACCAAGCTTGGTCTCTATGAATGGTTGGTTATGCCTTTTGGCTTATCAAATGCTCCATCTACCTTCATGCGCCTCATGAACCATATTTTGAGATCTCTCATTGGTAAGAGTGTCGTTGTTACTTTGATGACATCCTTGTCTATAACAAGTCAATAGAGGAGCATGTTACTCATGTTAAGGAGGTCCTTCAAGTCCTTCGTCATGAAAAGCTTTATGCTAATCTCCCAAAGTGCACTTTTGCAAAAGACAAGATCATTTTCCTTGGTTTTGTTGTGTCTTCTAATGGCATTGAAGTTGATGTCTCAAAAGTGAAGGACATACGAGATTGGCCCATACCCACCAATGTTAGTGAACTTCATAGTTTTCATGGGTTGGCTGGATTTTACCGTCGCTTTGTGAAAGACTTTTCTACCATTGCGTGCCCCCTCAACGAATTGACCAAGAAAAATGTCACGTTCGTTTGGGGAAAAGCACAACAAAAGGCTTTTGATGAGCTCAAAAAGAGGCTCACCGAAGAACCACTTCTTGCATTACCAGATTTCACAAAAACCTTTGAGATTGAATGTGACGCTAGTGGAATTGGCATTGGAGACGTCCTTATGCAACATGGGCGTCCTATTGCATACCATAGTGAGAAACTCGATGGCGCACGCCTTAACTATCCCATTTATGACAAAGAGCTTTTTTCCTTGGTTCGTGTCCTTCAAGTGTGGCAACACTACCTTTGGCCCAAAGAATTTATCATCCATTCCGACCATGAGTCGTTGAAATATCTTAAGGGCCAAGCCAATTTGAGTAAAAAGCACGCCAAATGGGTTGAGTTTATGGAATCTTTTCCTTACATTGTCAAGTACAAGAAGGGCAAAGAAAATGTGGTAGCGGACGCTTTGTCTCGCAAATACACAAACCTTCTTACACGACTCGAAGTAAATGTCTTGGGTCTTGATGACATCAAATCTTTATACGCGTCCGACCCTTTCTTTGGACCAATTTTTGCAAAATGTTCAATAGACAAAGGGATTGATGATTCTATTTGCATAAGGGTTTTCTTTTCAAACAAAACATACTTTGCATTCCGAAGTTGTTAGGGGGTAACCCTTGGGTTGGCCCGATCTTTCACGAATTCCGCGAGAAACGAGGGAGAAAGCGGTGGTCGGGGGAAGAAGGGATGAAAAGCACGAACACACGCACATAAAACACGATACACGCCTATCCCTCACGCCGGTGGCAACCGGTCCAACATAATCCCTAGGATCGGTGTTGGGCGAAGCTCGCTCTCCACGCCAACAACGGGGGACGAGGTGCTTGGTGAGATCTTGACGACTTGGGGGCGAGAAACCGAGAACCCAAGGCCTTGTACAACTTGAACGCACTAGGCAAGATCCAAGAGGGGGGTGGATAATCCGGTGCTCCTTGGTAGGAGCATGAGACCAATAGATATAAGTTCCTCAAAGGGTTTCCTTAATATCTATTATTATCCAAGTCTAGGGTTTACAATAGAGCGTGGGGGCTATATATAGTCCAGCCACAAAACAGGGGTAGTTTCGGAACGAAAAGGTAAATTATAGAAAGGGATACAAGGCACTGGGCCGAACTCAGGCGTTCAGGTTCAGTCAGGACCGGTAGTACCGGTCTGGCAACCGGTAGTACCGGTCGCAACCGGTAGTACCGCCCCGGGGGCGGTAGTACCGCTGGCGGGCCTGGAGCTTCCGTCGGATTCGCCTGTAGCGAGCGGTAGGAGGGGGCGGTAGTACCGCTGACCGGTAGTACCGGTTGCTGGGCCGGTAGTACCGCTGGCATCTGGGGTGTGGATTGGTTCTTCCTGGAGCGTCCGATAGCTGGGGCCGGTAGTACCGCTTGGACCGGTAGTACCGGTCGCCTCAACCGGTAGTACCGCTGGCGTCTGGCAGCGACTGGTTGCTTCCGCTCCGTTTCCTCCGTCCCTTGGGTCCTTTTCTTCGTACCTGATGATGCACAGTGTATGCGTATGAAGTAGCAAACCATCCAAGGGTGTGTGGAAGTCACACAAGGAAAGGAGCGAGTTAACCTTGGATTGGAGGAGCTTAGCTCGGGCGCGATTCATGGGTCCACTTGGGGAGCTCGTGGGAGTACGTAGATGTAGTAGCGGTCGTAGGACGGGCTGCATCAGCTCCCCCCTTGGGAAAGAGTCGTCTTCGACTCTTCAACCTTCTCAACTTCATCTTCTCCATGGTAGGGTGAGAGGTCCTTGACATTGAATGTCGAGCTCACAAGATACTTCGATGTTGGTATATCGATGACATAGGCGTTGTTGTTGATCCTCTTTAGCACCTTGAATGGTCCATCACCTCTTGGCTTTATCTTGGAGTCGCGTTCCTTGGGGAAGCGGTCTTTACTCAAGTGGATCCACACAAGGTCGCCCTCATCAAAGATCATCTCTTTCTTGTTCTTGTTTAGCCTTGATGCTTGGCAAAGGACTTGTTGCTCGATAGTAGCTCGTGTGTCTTCATGGAGTTTCTTCATTGTTTGGGCACGCTTGACAACGTCCATATTGGCACGTTCATGAAGTGGAAGTGGAAGGATATCGAGCGCGGTGAGAGGCTCGAAGCCGTAGACGATCATGAACGGGCTCCTCATGGTGGTGGAGCGCTTGGCGCGGTTGTAGGAGAACTCGGCGTGTGGAATACATTCCTCCCAGTCTTTAAGGGTCTTCTTTATCAACACCCGGAGGAGTGTGCCAAGACTTCGATTGACGACCTCGGTTTGTCCATCGGTTTGAGGATGCGAGGCGGACGAGAAGAGGAGCTTGATGCCGAGCTTGGCCATGAGAGCCTTCCAGAAGTAGCTCATGAATTTTACGTCGCGGTCGGAGACGATTGTTCTTGGCACACCGTGTAGCAGAATTATTTCCTTGAAAAACAAATTTGCTACATGTGAAGCATCATCGGTCTTATGGCACGGAATGAAATGTGCCATTTTAGAAAAGCGATCCACTACTACAAATATGGAATCATGTCCATGTTTAGATCTAGGCAAGCCTAACACAAAGTCCATGCTAATGTCCGACCAAGGTGCATGAGGAATAGGCAATGGCATATAAAGACCAAAGGGGTTGGACTTAGACTTAGCTTGGATACATGTAGTGCATCGTTGGACGTGGCGCTCCACGTCGCGCTTCATCTTTGGCCAAAAGTAGTGAGTGGAGAGCATGTCATATGTCTTGTCACGGCCAAAGTGACCCATAAGGCCTCCACCATGGGACTCTTGAAGAAGCAAAAGTTGGAGAGACGATTTCGGAATGCAAAGCTTGTTTTGTTTGAAAAGAAAACCCTTATGCAAATAGAAATCATCAATCCCTTTGTCTATTGAACATTGTGCAAATATTGGTCCAAAGAAAGGGTTGGACGCGTACAAAGATTTGATGTCATCAAGACCCAAGACATTGACTTCGAGTCGTGTAAGAAGGCTTGTGTTTTTGCGAGACAAGGCGTCCGCTACCACATTTTCTTTGCCCTTCTTGTATTTGACAATGTAAGGAAAAGACTCCATGAACTCAACCCATTTTGCATGCCTTTTACCCAAATTGGCTTGGCCCTTAAGATACTTCAACGACTCATGGTCGGAATGGATGATAAATTCTTTGGGCCAAAGATAGTGTTGCCACACTTGAAGAACTCGAACCAAGGCAAAAAGTTCTTTGTCATAAATGGGATAGTTTAGGCGTGCGCCATCAAGTTTCTCACTATGGTAAGCAATAGGACGCCCATTTTGCATAAGGACGCCACCAATGCCAATACAACTAGCGTCACATTCAATCTCAAAGGTTTTTGTGAAATCCGGCAATGCAAGAAGTGGTGCTTCGGTGAGCCTCTTTTTGAGCTCATCAAAAGCTTTTTGTTGTGCTTTTCCCCAAACGAACGTGACATTTTTCTTGGTCAATTCGTTGAGGGGGCAAGCAATGGTAGAAAAGTCTTTGACAAAACGACGGTAAAAGCCAGTCAACCCATGAAAACTACGAAGTTCACTAACATTTGTAGGGATGGGCCAATCTCGTATGTCCTTGACTTTTGAGACATCAACTTCAATGCCATTAGAAGACACAACAAAACCAAGGAAAATCAGCTTGTCTTTTGCAAAAGTGCACTTTGAGAGATTAGCATAAAGCTTTTCATGACGAAGGATTTGAAGGAACTCCTTAACATGAGTAACATGCTCCTCTAGTGACTTGCTATAGACAAGCATGTCATCAAAGTAAACAACTACACTCTTCCCAATGAGAGATCTCAAAATATGGTTCATGAGGCGCATGAAGGTAGATGGGGCGTTAGATAAGCCAAAAGGCATAACCAACCATTCATAGAGACCAAGCTTGGTCTTGAAGGCGGTTTTCCACTCATCACCTTCGGCCATGCGAATTTGATGGTAACCACTACGAAGATTAATTTTCGAAAATATAGTGGCTCCACATAACTCATCAAGAATGTCATCAAGACGCGGTATAGGATGTCGATAACGCACGGTGATAGCATTGATTGGACGGCAGTCCATGCATAACCGCAACGTATCATCCGTTTTTGGAACTAGAATCACGGGGACCGCGCTTGGGCTAGTGCTTACTTGGATCAAACCTTTGGAGACGAGTTGGTTGATTTGACGTTCGATCTCCTTCGTCTCTTCCGGGTTCATGCGATACGCGGCGCGGTTTGGGAGTGGGGCGCCGGGTATGAGGTCGATGCGGTGCTCGATGCCACGAAGAGGAGGAAGGCCATGAGGAAGCTCTTCGGGAAATACATCTTGGAATTCCTGCAAAATAGCCATCAAAGAAGGAGGAACATTTGTCAAGTTGTTAGTTCCTTGCGCTAGTCCGTTGCATACAAGGACATAGTGCAAGATGGATGGGTTGTTCCGCACTTCTCTCATCTCACTTTTGGTGGCAAGAAGAACACTCTTAGTTTTTCCACTCGAGTTTGGCTTGTAGCTCTCACTCACTATGGTGTGGTTCTCTCGCTCACCTCTCTTCTCACAAGCTGTTTTTGTGTATTGCGCCCTCGCTAAAGCCTTTCCATTGTCCGCAATTATTTGGCTAGGAGTCATTGGTTGCAACACACAAGTTTTATCAAGCCATTTGAAGGTGTAAGTGTTTGAGTGACCATTATGCAAAGCACACTTGTCATATTGCCACGGTCTTCCGAGCAACATATGACAAACCGTCATTGGGACCACGTCACATTCTACCGTGTCCTTGTAGTGCCCAATTGAGAACGCCACCGAGACGGTGTGCTTGATCTTGATGGATCCTTGGTCACTTAGCCATTGGATATGGTAGGGGTGTTTATGCGGATGGAGGGTGAGGTTGAGTTTCTCACACAATTCCGTGCTTGCAAGGTTGTGGCAACTCCCTCCATCGATGACAACTTTGATGGACTTCCCATTGATGCCGGCACGAGTTTGGAAGATGTTCGAGCGTTGGTCTTCATTTTCATTGACTTGGGTAGTTAAGACCCTTGTGACCACAAGCGATGGACTTGCTGTAGGGATTCGTAGCATGGAAAACAAAAAATTTCTATCGCATACAAACAAACAAGCCAAGATCTATCTACTAGATTGTAGAAACGAGTCGATGGAATAACTTACCCTCGAAGATTCCAAAGTGTTTAACGAGAGCGGATTCTCGTGGGTGATGTAGTCGTACTCTTCCCGATCTCAAGATCGCGTAGACGATCCTTCCGGCGATGCGTTCCGGTAGCGCTCCCGCAGTCGGTCACACGTTCAGTACTCGACGAAGACCTTCCTCTCCCTTGTTCCAGCAGGCAGCGGAGGTTGTAGCACTCTCCTCAAGATTCCGGCAGCACAACGGCGTGGTACCGGAAGTAGAGGGGAGATCCCGCAGGGCTTCGCCTTAAGCCGGAGCGAGTATGGTGGAGTATGAGAGAGCTCCTCGGCGATCTAGGGTTTAGACACACCAAGGAGGAGGGGCTAGAGCCGGCGGCTAGGGTTCCGGGGACCCCAAGTCGGCGGCTAGGGCAAAACCCTAGGTGGTGGCGACGGCTATGGAGGGATGCGGCTTCTAGGGTTTGAGGTGAGGGACTTGTGTGTCTAGAGTTGGGAGCCCTGCCCCTCCTTATATATGTGGAGGGGCCGGCGCGCCAAGGGGAGGGAGGGGAGTCCCTCCCCAACTCGGCTTGGAGGTGGGCCGCCGGTTGGAGGAGGGATTCCCTCCCCAACTCGGTTTCCCTCCTTCCTCCTCTTTTCCACTTTCCAAAACTTGCCGTTTAACTTTCAAACTAGCCGTTTGACTTTTCAATTTAGGATTTGATTAAACCCTTTATTTTGGACAGCGAATACACTTAGTACATGATGCAATCATTCCAACTTGCAATGACACACTCATGTACCCCTTCCCCTCCGGAGTGCCGGACATTCCGGAACCTTCTAGAACATTCCCGATGAAAACACCAGAATCATTCGCAAACTCCGAAACGGGACTTTCCTTATATGAATCTTATTCTCCGGACCATTCCGGATCACCTCGTGATATCCCGGATCCCATCCGAGACTCCGAACAACATTCGGTCTCTTCCTCATAATACCATAACTACTCAAACAACGTCGAATCCTTAAGTGTGTCTCCCTACGGTTCGTGAATTATGCGGACATGATCGAGACACTTCTCCGAACAATAACCAATAGAGGAATCTGGAAATTCATATGGCTCCAACATATTTCTACGATTACTTTGCGATCGAATGAACCACTTTCATACGATACCAATTTCCCTTTGTCTCACGATAGTTTACTTATCCGAGGTTATGATCGTCGGTATCTCTGCATACCTAGTTCAACCTCGTTACCGATAAGTACTCTTTTCTCGTTCCTGTGATATGTGATCCCTTGTGATCCAGTCACATGCTTGCAAGCTAATTGGATGACATTCCACCGAGAGGGCCTAGAGTATATCTATCCGTCATATGGATGGAAAAATCCCACTCTTGATCCATGTGTCTCAACCAATACTTTCCGAACACTCAATGCCACCTTTATAGCCACCCAGTTACGGTGTGGTGTTTGATGTCATCAAAGCATCCATCCGGTAAAGGTGATATGCATGATCTCATGGTCGAAGGAATTAGGTTACTATGTATCAGAAAGCATATATGCAATTGAACTATTTAAATGACTTGATCTTATGCTACGCTTATTATAGGAGTATGTCCCTCATATCATCTCCTAACGATATGATCTTGTTGTTGATAAACATCTCAATGTTCATGATCCGGAAACCACAATCATTTATCAACCAACAAGCTAGTGATGTATAGAGGTTA
>CAJUWN010000135.1:0-41138 GCA_910589765.1 Avena atlantica | reverse complement strand
GATCGTCTACCCCCCTAGACGTCCCTCTGACAGGGGTAGCCCGGAGTAGCACTCTCTTGTTTTGTGTTTGTTTAGGTCATATGATGATGTAAAACCATGGTGCTTCACAAGGGAGGGCACTATCCTACCCGGTTTCACCCGAAGGGGAGTTTCCCCCTTATATAAGTCCAACCTTAGCTTTAGGTTACAGCTAGCGCACGCATGAGAAGGGGGACACATGCAACCCGGTGACTAGGTTTTGCATGTTTCACATAGCACCACACTTCCATGCATGTGCTAGGGCCACATGCAAGTCCTTGAGGTATTCCGACGCGCCCGGAGCGTGGTCTCGCGGAACCCTGATCTGTGGGCATCAGATCGTCTACCCCCTAGACGTCCCTCTGACAGGGGTAGCCCGAGTAAACTCTCTTGTTTTGTGTTTGTTTAGGTCATATGATGATGTAACCATGGTGCTTCACAAGTGGAGGGCACTATCCTACCCGGTTCACCCGAACGGGGAGTTTCCCCCTTATATAAGTCCGAACCTTAGCTTTGGTTACAGCTAGCGCACACATGAGAAGGGGGACACATGCACCCGGTGACTAGGTTTTTGCATGTTTCAACATAGCACCACACTTCCATGCATGTGCTAGGGCCACATGCAAGTCCTTGAGGTATTCCGACGCCCCGAGCGTGGTCTCGCGGAACCTGATCTGTGGGCATCGATCGTCTACCCCCCTAGACGTCCCTCTGACAGGGGTAGCCCGGAGTAGCACTCTCTTGTTTTGTGTTTGTTTAGGTCATAATGATGTAAAACCATGGTGCTTCACAGTGGAGGGCACTATCCTACCCGGTTTCACCCGAACGGGGAGTTTTCCCCTTATATAAGTCCAGAACCTTAGCTTTAGGTTACAGCTAGCATACATGAGAAGGGGGACACATGCACCCGGTGACTAGGTTTTGCATGTTTCAACATAGCACACACACTTCCATGCATGTGCTAGGGCCACATGCAAGTCCTTGAGGTATTCGACGCCCCGGAGCGTGGTCTCCGCGGAACCCTGATCTGTGGGCATCAGATCGTCTACCCCCTAGACGTCCCTCTGACAGGGGTAGCCCGGAGTAGCACTCTCTTGTTTTGTGTTTGTTTAGGTCATATGATGATGTAAACCATGGTGCTTCACAAGGGAGGGCACTATCCTACCCGGTTTCACCCGAAGGGGAGTTTCCCCCTTATATAAGTCCAGAACCTTAGCTTTAGGTTACAGCTAGCGCACACATGAGAAGGGGGACACATGCACCCGGTGACTAGGTTTTGCATGTTTCAACATAGCACCACACTTCCATGCATGTGCTAGGGCACATGCAAGTCCTTGAGGTATTCCGACGCCCCGAGCGTGGTCTCTCCCGCGGAACCTGATCTGTGGGCATCGGATCGTCTACCCCCTAGACGTCCCTCTGACAGGGGTAGCCCGGAGTAGCACTCTCTGTTTTGTGTTTGTTTAGGTCATATGATGATGTAAAACCATGGTGCTTCACAAGTGGAGGGCACTATCCTACCCGGTTTCACCCGAACGGGGAGTTTCCCCCCTTATATAAGTCCAGAACCTTAGCTTTAGGTTACACCTAGCGCACACATGAGAAGGGGGACACATGCACCCGTGACTAGGTTTTGCATGTTTCAACATAGCACCACACTTCCATGCATGTGCTAGGGCCACATGCAAGTCCTTGAGGTATTCCGACGCCCGGAGCGTGGTCTCCCGCGGACCCTGATCTGTGGGCATCAGATCGTCTACCCCCTAGACGTCCTCTGACAGGGGTAGCCCGGAGTAGCACTCTCTTGTTTTGTGTTTGTTTAGGTCATATGATGATGTAACCATGGTGCTTCACAAGGGAGGGCACTATCCTACCCGGTTTCACCCGAACGGGGAGTTTCCCCCTTATATAAGTCCAGAACCTTAGCTTTAGGTTACAGCTAGCGCACGCATGAGAAGGGGGACACATGCACCGGGGACTAGGTTTTGCATGTTTCAACATAGCACCACACTTGCATGCATGTGCTAGGGCCACATGCAAGTCCTTGAGGTATTCCGACGCCCCAGAGCGTGGTCTCCCGGGAACCCTGATCTGTGGGCATCAGATCGTCTACCCCCTAGACTCCCTCTGACAGGGTAGCCCGGAGTAGCCTCTCTTGTTTTGTGTTTGTTTAGGTCATATGATGATGTAAAACCATGGTGCTTCACAAGTGGGAGGGCACTATCCTACCCGGTTTCACCGAACGGGGAGTTTCCCCTTATATAAGTCCAGAACCTTAGCTTTAGGTTACACCTAGCGCACACATGAGAAGGGGACACATGCACCCGTGACTAGGTTTTGCATGTTTCAACATAGCACCACACTTGCATGCATGTGCTAGGGCACACATGCAAGTCCTTGAGGTATTCCGACGCCCCGCGAGCGTGGTTCCCGCGGAACCCTGATCTGTGGGCATCAGATCGTCTACCCCCCTAGACGTCCCTCTGACAGGGGTAGCCGGAGTAGCACTCTCTTGTTTTGTGTTTGTTTAGGTCATATGATGATGTAAAACCATGGTGCTTCACAAGGGAGGGCACTATCTACCGGTTTCACCTGAACGGGAGTTTCCCCCTTATATAAGTCCAGAACCTTAGCTTTAGTTATAGCTAGCTTACGCATGAGAAGGGGACACATGCACCGGGGACTAGGTTTTTGCATGTTTCAACATAGCACCACTTCCATGCATGTGCTAGGGCACATGCAAGTCCTTGAGGTATTCCGACGCCCAGAGCGTGGTCTCCCGCGGAACCTGATCTGTGGGCATCGATCGTCTACCCCCTAGACGTCCCTCTGACAGGGGTAGCCCGGAGTAGCACTCTCTTGTTTTTGTGTGTTTAGGTCATATGATGATGTAAAACCATGGTGCTTCACAAGTGGAGGGCACTATCCTACCCGGTTTCACCCGAACGGGGAGTTTCCCCCCTTATATAAGTCCAGAACTTAGCTTTAGGTTACACCTAGCGCACACATGAGAAGGGGGACACATGCACCCGGTGACTAGGTTTTGCATGTTTCAACATAGCACCACAACTTGCATGCATGTGCTAGGGCACATGCAAGTCCTTGAGGTATTCCGACGCCCGGAGCGTTGTCTCCCGCGGAACCCTGATCTGTGGGCATCAGATCGTCTACCCTAGACGTCCTCTCTGACGGGGTAGCCGGAGTAGCACTCTCTTGTTTTGTGTTTGTTTAGGTCATATGATGATGTAAAACCATGGTGCTTCACAAGGGAGGGCACTATCCTACCCGGTTTCACCCGAACGGGGAGTTTCCCCCCTTATATAAGTCAAGAAACTTAGCTTTAGGTTACAGCTAGCGCACGCATGAGAAGGGGGACACATGCACCCGGGGACTAGGTTTTGCATGTTTCAACATAGCACCACACTTGCATGCATGTGCTAGGGCCACATGCAAGTCCTTGAGGTATTCCGACGCCCCAGAGCGTGGTCTCCCGCGGAACCCTGATCTGTGGGCATCGGATCGTCTACCCCCTAGACGTCCCTCTGACAGGGGTAGCCCGGAGTAGCACTCTCTTGTTTTGTGTTTGTTTAGGTCATATGATGATGTAAAACCATGGTGCTTCACAAGTGGAGGGCACTATCCTACCCGGTTTCACACCGAACGGGGAGTTTCCCCCTTATATAAGTCCAGAACCTTAGCTTTAGGTTACACCTAGCGCACACATGAGAAGGGGGACACATGCACCCGGTGACTAGGTTTTGCATGTTTCAACATAGCACCACACTTCCATGCATGTGCTAGGGCCACATGCAAGTCCTTGAGGTATTCCGACGCCCCGGAGCGTGGTCTCCCGCGGAACCCTGATCTGTGGGCATCAGATCGTCTACCCCCCTAGACGTCCCTCTGACAGGGGTAGCCCGGAGTAGCACTCTCTTGTTTTGTGTTTGTTTAGGTCATATGATGATGTAAAACCATGGTGCTTCACAAGGGGAGGGCACTATCCTACCCGGTTTCACCCGAACGGGGAGTTTCCCCCTTATATAAGTCCAGAACCTTAGCTTTAGGTTACAGCTAGCGCACGCATGAGAAGGGGGACACATGCACCCGGGGACTAGGTTTTGCATGTTTCAACATAGCACCACACTTGCATGCATGTGCTAGGGCCACATGCAAGTCCTTGAGGTATTCCGACGCCCCAGAGCGTGGTCTCCCGCGGAACCCTGATCTGTGGGCATCGGATCGTCTACCCCCTAGACGTCCCTCTGACAGGGGTAGCCCGGAGTAGCACTCTCTTGTTTGTGTTTGTTTAGGTCATATGATGATGTAAAACCATGGTGCTTCACAAGTGGAGGGCACTATCCTACCCGGTTTCACCCGAACGGGGAGTTTCCCCCCTTATATAAGTCCAGAACCTTAGCTTTAGGTTACACCTAGCGCACACATGAGAAGGGGGACACATGCACCCGGTGACTAGGTTTTGCATGTTTCAACATAGCACCACACTTCCATGCATGTGCTAGGGCCACATGCAAGTCCTTGAGGTATTCCGACGCCCCGGAGCGTGGTCTCCCGCGGAACCCTGATCTGTGGGCATCAGATCGTCTACCCCCCTAGACGTCCCTCTGACAGGGGTAGCCCGGAGTAGCACTCTCTTGTTTTGTGTTTGTTTAGGTCATATGATGATGTAAAACCATGGTGCTTCACAAGGGAGGGCACTATCCTACCCGGTTTCACCCGAACGGGGAGTTTCCCCCTTATATAAGTCCAGAACCTTAGCTTTAGGTTACAGCTAGCGCACGCATGAGAAGGGGGACACATGCACCCGGGACTAGGTTTTGCATGTTTCAACATAGCACCACACTTGCATGCATGTGCTAGGGCCACATGCAAGTCCTTGAGGTATTCCGACGCCCGGAGCGTGGTCTCCCGCGGAACCCTGATCTGTGGGCATCGGATCGTCTACCCCCTAGACGTCCCTCTGACAGGGGTAGCCCGGAGTAGCACTCTCTTGTTTTGTGTTTGTTTAGGTCATATGATGATGTAAAACCATGGTGCTTCACAAGTGGAGGGCACTATCCTACCCGGTTTCACCCGAACGGGGAGTTTCCCCCTTATATAAGTCCAGAACCTTAGCTTTAGGTTACAGCTAGCGCACACATGAGAAGGGGGACACATGCACCCGGTGACTAGGTTTTGCATGTTTCAACATAGCACCACACTTCCATGCATGTGCTAGGGCCACATGCAAGTCCTTGAGGTATTCCGACGCCCCGGAGCGTGGTCTCCCGCGGAACCCTGATCTGTGGGCATCAGATCGTCTACCCCCTAGACGTCCCTCTGACAGGGGTAGCCCGGAGTAGCACTCTCTTGTTTTGTGTTTGTTTAGGTCATATGATGATGTAAAACCATGGTGCTTCACAAGTGGAGGGCACTATCCTACCCGGTTTCACCCGAACGGGGAGTTTCCCCCTTATATAAGTCCAGAACCTTAGCTTTAGGTTACAGCTAGCGCACGCATGAGAAGGGGGACACATGCACCCGGTGACTAGGTTTTGCATGTTTCAACATAGCACCACACTTCCATGCATGTGCTAGGGCCACATGCAAGTCCTTGAGGTATTCCGACGCCCCGGAGCGTGGTCTCCCGCGGAACCCTGATCTGTGGGCATCGGATCGTCTAAACCCCTAGACGTCCCTCTGACAGGGGTAGCCCGGAGTAGCACTCTCTTGTTTTGTGTTTGTTTAGGTCATATGATGATGTAAAACCATGGTGCTTCACAAGTGGAGGGCACTATCCTACCCGGTTTCACCCGAACGGGGAGTTTCCCCCTTATATAAGTCCAGAACCTTAGCTTTAGGTTACACCTAGCGCACACATGAGAAGGGGGACACATGCACCCGGTGACTAGGTTTTGCATGTTTCAACATAGCACCACACTTCCATGCATGTGCTAGGGCCACATGCAAGTCCTTGAGGTATTCCGACGCCCCGGAGCGTGGTCTCCCGCGGAACCCTGATCTGTGGGCATCAGATCGTCTACCCCCTAGACGTCCCTCTGACAGGGGTAGCCCGGAGTAGCACTCTCTTGTTTTGTGTTTGTTTAGGTCATATGATGATGTAAAACCATGGTGCTTCACAAGTGGAGGGCACTATCCTACCCGGTTTCACCCGAACGGGGAGTTTCCCCCTTATATAAGTCCAGAACCTTAGCTTTAGGTTACAGCTAGCGCACACATGAGAAGGGGGACACATGCACCCGGGACTAGGTTTTGCATGTTTCAACATAGCACCACACTTCCATGCATGTGCTAGGGCCACATGCAAGTCCTTGAGGTATTCCGACGCCCCGGAGCGTGGTCTCCCGCGGAACCCTGATCTGTGGGCATCGGATCGTCTACCCCCCTAGACGTCCCTCTGACAGGGGTAGCCCGGAGTAGCACTCTCTTGTTTTGTGTTTGTTTAGGTCATATGATGATGTAAAACCATGGTGCTTCACAAGGGGAGGGCACTATCCTACCCGGTTTCACCCGAACGGGGAGTTTCCCCCTTATATAAGTCCAGAACCTTAGCTTTAGGTTACAGCTAGCGCACACATGAGAAGGGGACACATGCACCCGGGACTAGGTTTTGCATGTTTCAACATAGCACCACACTTCCATGCATGTGCTAGGGCCACATGCAAGTCCTTGAGGTATTCCGACGCCCCGGAGCGTGGTCTCCCGCGGAACCCTGATCTGTGGGCATCAGATCGTCTACCCCCTAGACGTCCCTCTGACAGGGGTAGCCCGGAGTAGCACTCTCTTGTTTTGTGTTTGTTTAGGTCATATGATGATGTAAAACCATGGTGCTTCACAAGGGGAGGGCACTATCCTACCCGGTTTCACCCGAACGGGGAGTTTCCCCCTTATATAAGTCCAGAACCTTAGCTTTAGGTTACAGCTAGCGCACGCATGAGAAGGGGGACACATGCACCCGGGACTAGGTTTTGCATGTTTCAACATAGCACCACACTTGCATGCATGTGCTAGGGCCACATGCAAGTCCTTGAGGTATTCCGACGCCCCGGAGCGTGGTCTCCCGCGGAACCCTGATCTGTGGGCATCGGATCGTCTACCCCCTAGACGTCCCTCTGACAGGGGTAGCCCGGAGTAGCACTCTCTTGTTTTGTGTTTGTTTAGGTCATATGATGATGTAAAACCATGGTGCTTCACAAGTGGGAGGGCACTATCCTACCCGGTTTCACCCGAACGGGGAGTTTCCCCCTTATATAAGTCCAGAACCTTAGCTTTAGGTTACAGCTAGCGCACACATGAGAAGGGGGACACATGCACCCGGTGACTAGGTTTTGCATGTTTCAACATAGCACCACACTTCCATGCATGTGCTAGGGCCACATGCAAGTCCTTGAGGTATTCCGACGCCCCGGAGCGTGGTCTCCCGCGGAACCCTGATCTGTGGGCATCGGATCGTCTACCCCCTAGACGTCCCTCTGACAGGGGTAGCCCGGAGTAGCACTCTCTTGTTTTGTGTTTGTTTAGGTCATATGATGATGTAAAACCATGGTGCTTCACAAGGGAGGGCACTATCCTACCCGGTTTCACCCGAACGGGGAGTTTCCCCCTTATATAAGTCCAGAACCTTAGCTTTAGGTTACAGCTAGCGCACGCATGAGAAGGGGGACACATGCACCCGGTGACTAGGTTTTGCATGTTTCAACATAGCACCACACTTCCATGCATGTGCTAGGGCCACATGCAAGTCCTTGAGGTATTCCGACGCCCCGGAGCGTGGTCTCCCGCGGAACCCTGATCTGTGGGCATCGGATCGTCTACCCCCCTAGACGTCCCTCTGACAGGGGTAGCCCGGAGTAGCACTCTCTTGTTTTGTGTTTGTTTAGGTCATATGATGATGTAAAACCATGGTGCTTCACAAGTGGAGGGCACTATCCTACCCGGTTTCACCCGAACGGGGAGTTTCCCCCTTATATAAGTCCAGAACCTTAGCTTTAGGTTACAGCTAGCGCACGCATGAGAAGGGGGACACATGCACCCGGTGACTAGGTTTTGCATGTTTCAACATAGCACCACACTTCCATGCATGTGCTAGGGCCACATGCAAGTCCTTGAGGTATTCCGACGCCCCGGAGCGTGGTCTCCCGCGGAACCCTGATCTGTGGGCATCAGATCGTCTACCCCCTAGACGTCCCTCTGACAGGGGTAGCCCGGAGTAGCACTCTCTTGTTTTGTGTTTGTTTAGGTCATATGATGATGTAAAACCATGGTGCTTCACAAGGGGAGGGCACTATCCTACCCGGTTTCACCCGAACGGGGAGTTTCCCCCTTATATAAGTCCAGAACCTTAGCTTTAGGTTACAGCTAGCGCACGCATGAGAAGGGGGACACATGCACCCGGTGACTAGGTTTTGCATGTTTCAACATAGCACCACACTTCCATGCATGTGCTAGGGCCACATGCAAGTCCTTGAGGTATTCCGACGCCCCGGAGCGTGGTCTCCCGCGGAACCCTGATCTGTGGGCATCGGATCGTCTACCCCCTAGACGTCCCTCTGACAGGGGTAGCCCGGAGTAGCACTCTCTTGTTTTGTGTTTGTTTAGGTCATATGATGATGTAAAACCATGGTGCTTCACAAGGGAGGGCACTATCCTACCCGGTTTCACCCGAACGGGGAGTTTCCCCCTTATATAAGTCCAGAACCTTAGCTTTAGGTTACAGCTAGCGCACACATGAGAAGGGGGACACATGCACCCGGTGACTAGGTTTTGCATGTTTCAACATAGCACCACACTTCCATGCATGTGCTAGGGCCACATGCAAGTCCTTGAGGTATTCCGACGCCCCGGAGCGTGGTCTCCCGCGGAACCCTGATCTGTGGGCATCAGATCGTCTACCCCCTAGACGTCCCTCTGACAGGGGTAGCCCGGAGTAGCACTCTCTTGTTTTGTGTTTGTTTAGGTCATATGATGATGTAAAACCATGGTGCTTCACAAGGGAGGGCACTATCCTACCCGGTTTCACCCGAACGGGGAGTTTCCCCCTTATATAAGTCCAGAACCTTAGCTTTAGGTTACAGCTAGCGCACGCATGAGAAGGGGGACACATGCACCCGGTGACTAGGTTTTGCATGTTTCAACATAGCACCACACTTCCATGCATGTGCTAGGGCCACATGCAAGTCCTTGAGGTATTCCGACGCCCCGGAGCGTGGTCTCCCGCGGAACCCTGATCTGTGGGCATCGGATCGTCTACCCCCCTAGACGTCCCTCTGACAGGGGTAGCCCGGAGTAGCACTCTCTTGTTTTGTGTTTGTTTAGGTCATATGATGATGTAAAACCATGGTGCTTCACAAGTGGAGGGCACTATCCTACCCGGTTTCACCCGAACGGGGAGTTTCCCCCTTATATAAGTCCAGAACCTTAGCTTTAGGTTACACCTAGCGCACACATGAGAAGGGGGACACATGCACCCGGTGACTAGGTTTTGCATGTTTCAACATAGCACCACACTTCCATGCATGTGCTAGGGCCACATGCAAGTCCTTGAGGTATTCCGACGCCCCGGAGCGTGGTCTCCCGCGGAACCCTGATCTGTGGGCATCAGATCGTCTACCCCCTAGACGTCCCTCTGACAGGGGTAGCCCGGAGTAGCACTCTCTTGTTTTGTGTTTGTTTAGGTCATATGATGATGTAAAACCATGGTGCTTCACAAGGGGAGGGCACTATCCTACCCGGTTTCACCCGAACGGGGAGTTTCCCCCTTATATAAGTCCAGAACCTTAGCTTTAGGTTACAGCTAGCGCACGCATGAGAAGGGGGACACATGCACCCGGGACTAGGTTTTGCATGTTTCAACATAGCACCACACTTCCATGCATGTGCTAGGGCCACATGCAAGTCCTTGAGGTATTCCGACGCCCCAGAGCGTGGTCTCCCGCGGAACCCTGATCTGTGGGCATCGGATCGTCTACCCCCTAGACGTCCCTCTGACAGGGGTAGCCCGGAGTAGCACTCTCTTGTTTTGTGTTTGTTTAGGTCATATGATGATGTAAAACCATGGTGCTTCACAAGTGGAGGGCACTATCCTACCCGGTTTCACCCGAACGGGGAGTTTCCCCCTTATATAAGTCCAGAACCTTAGCTTTAGGTTACACCTAGCGCACACATGAGAAGGGGGACACATGCACCCGGTGACTAGGTTTTGCATGTTTCAACATAGCACCACACTTCCATGCATGTGCTAGGGCCACATGCAAGTCCTTGAGGTATTCCGACGCCCCGGAGCGTGGTCTCCCGCGGAACCCTGATCTGTGGGCATCAGATCGTCTACCCCCCTAGACGTCCCTCTGACAGGGGTAGCCCGGAGTAGCACTCTCTTGTTTTGTGTTTGTTTAGGTCATATGATGATGTAAAACCATGGTGCTTCACAAGGGGAGGGCACTATCCTACCCGGTTTCACCCGAACGGGGAGTTTCCCCCTTATATAAGTCCAGAACCTTAGCTTTAGGTTACAGCTAGCGCACGCATGAGAAGGGGGACACATGCACCCGGTGACTAGGTTTTGCATGTTTCAACATAGCACCACACTTCCATGCATGTGCTAGGGCCACATGCAAGTCCTTGAGGTATTCCGACGCCCCGGAGCGTGGTCTCCCGCGGAACCCTGATCTGTGGGCATCGGATCGTCTACCCCCTAGACGTCCCTCTGACAGGGGTAGCCCGGAGTAGCACTCTCTTGTTTTGTGTTTGTTTAGGTCATATGATGATGTAAAACCATGGTGCTTCACAAGTGGAGGGCACTATCCTACCCGGTTTCACCCGAACGGGGAGTTTCCCCCTTATATAAGTCCAGAACCTTAGCTTTAGGTTACAGCTAGCGCACGCATGAGAAGGGGGACACATGCACCCGGTGACTAGGTTTTGCATGTTTCAACATAGCACCACACTTCCATGCATGTGCTAGGGCCACATGCAAGTCCTTGAGGTATTCCGACGCCCCGGAGCGTGGTCTCCCGCGGAACCCTGATCTGTGGGCATCGGATCGTCTACCCCCTAGACGTCCCTCTGACAGGGGTAGCCCGGAGTAGCACTCTCTTGTTTTGTGTTTGTTTAGGTCATATGATGATGTAAAACCATGGTGCTTCACAAGTGGAGGGCACTATCCTACCCGGTTTCACCCGAACGGGGAGTTTCCCCCTTATATAAGTCCAGAACCTTAGCTTTAGGTTACAGCTAGCGCACGCATGAGAAGGGGGACACATGCACCCGGTGACTAGGTTTTGCATGTTTCAACATAGCACCACACTTCCATGCATGTGCTAGGGCCACATGCAAGTCCTTGAGGTATTCCGACGCCCCGGAGCGTGGTCTCCCGCGGAACCCTGATCTGTGGGCATCAGATCGTCTACCCCCCTAGACGTCCCTCTGACAGGGGTAGCCCGGAGTAGCACTCTCTTGTTTTGTGTTTGTTTAGGTCATATGATGATGTAAAACCATGGTGCTTCACAAGTGGAGGGCACTATCCTACCCGGTTTCACCCGAACGGGGAGTTTCCCCCTTATATAAGTCCAGAACCTTAGCTTTAGGTTACAGCTAGCGCACGCATGAGAAGGGGGACACATGCACCCGGGGACTAGGTTTTGCATGTTTCAACATAGCACCACACTTCCATGCATGTGCTAGGGCCACATGCAAGTCCTTGAGGTATTCCGACGCCCCGGAGCGTGGTCTCCCGCGGAACCCTGATCTGTGGGCATCGGATCGTCTACCCCCCTAGACGTCCCTCTGACAGGGGTAGCCCGGAGTAGCACTCTCTTGTTTTGTGTTTGTTTAGGTCATATGATGATGTAAAACCATGGTGCTTCACAAGTGGAGGGCACTATCCTACCCGGTTTCACCCGAACGGGGAGTTTCCCCCCTTATATAAGTCCAGAACCTTAGCTTTAGGTTACACCTAGCGCACACATGAGAAGGGGGACACATGCACCCGGTGACTAGGTTTTGCATGTTTCAACATAGCACCACACTTCCATGCATGTGCTAGGGCCACATGCAAGTCCTTGAGGTATTCCGACGCCCCGGAGCGTGGTCTCCCGCGGAACCCTGATCTGTGGGCATCAGATCGTCTACCCCCTAGACGTCCCTCTGACAGGGGTAGCCCGGAGTAGCACTCTCTTGTTTTGTGTTTGTTTAGGTCATATGATGATGTAAAACCATGGTGCTTCACAAGGGGAGGGCACTATCCTACCCGGTTTCACCCGAACGGGGAGTTTCCCCCTTATATAAGTCCAGAACCTTAGCTTTAGGTTACAGCTAGCGCACGCATGAGAAGGGGGACACATGCACCCGGGGACTAGGTTTTGCATGTTTCAACATAGCACCACACTTGCATGCATGTGCTAGGGCCACATGCAAGTCCTTGAGGTATTCCGACGCCCCGGAGCGTGGTCTCCCGCGGAACCCTGATCTGTGGGCATCGGATCGTCTACCCCCTAGACGTCCCTCTGACAGGGGTAGCCCGGAGTAGCACTCTCTTGTTTTGTGTTTGTTTAGGTCATATGATGATGTAAAACCATGGTGCTTCACAAGTGGAGGGCACTATCCTACCCGGTTTCACCCGAACGGGGAGTTTCCCCCTTATATAAGTCCAGAACCTTAGCTTTAGGTTACAGCTAGCGCACACATGAGAAGGGGACACATGCACCCGGTGACTAGGTTTTGCATGTTTCAACATAGCACCACACTTCCATGCATGTGCTAGGGCCACATGCAAGTCCTTGAGGTATTCCGACGCCCCGGAGCGTGGTCTCCCGCGGAACCCTGATCTGTGGGCATCAGATCGTCTACCCCCCTAGACGTCCCTCTGACAGGGGTAGCCCGGAGTAGCACTCTCTTGTTTTGTGTTTGTTTAGGTCATATGATGATGTAAAACCATGGTGCTTCACAAGTGGAGGGCACTATCCTACCCGGTTTCACCCGAACGGGGAGTTTCCCCCTTATATAAGTCCAGAACCTTAGCTTTAGGTTACAGCTAGCGCACGCATGAGAAGGGGGACACATGCACCCGGTGACTAGGTTTTGCATGTTTCAACATAGCACCACACTTGCATGCATGTGCTAGGGCCACATGCAAGTCCTTGAGGTATTCCGACGCCCCGGAGCGTGGTCTCCCGCGGAACCCTGATCTGTGGGCATCAGATCGTCTACCCCCCTAGACGTCCCTCTGACAGGGGTAGCCCGGAGTAGCACTCTCTTGTTTTGTGTTTGTTTAGGTCATATGATGATGTAAAACCATGGTGCTTCACAAGTGGAGGGCACTATCCTACCCGGTTTCACCCGAACGGGGAGTTTCCCCCTTATATAAGTCCAGAACCTTAGCTTTAGGTTACAGCTAGCGCACGCATGAGAAGGGGGACACATGCACCCGGTGACTAGGTTTTGCATGTTTCAACATAGCACCACACTTCCATGCATGTGCTAGGGCCACATGCAAGTCCTTGAGGTATTCCGACGCCCCGGAGCGTGGTCTCCCGCGGAACCCTGATCTGTGGGCATCAGATCGTCTACCCCCCTAGACGTCCCTCTGACAGGGGTAGCCCGGAGTAGCACTCTCTTGTTTTGTGTTTGTTTAGGTCATATGATGATGTAAAACCATGGTGCTTCACAAGGGGAGGGCACTATCCTACCCGGTTTCACCCGAACGGGGAGTTTCCCCCTTATATAAGTCCAGAACCTTAGCTTTAGGTTACAGCTAGCGCACGCATGAGAAGGGGGACACATGCACCCGGTGACTAGGTTTTGCATGTTTCAACATAGCACCACACTTGCATGCATGTGCTAGGGCCACATGCAAGTCCTTGAGGTATTCCGACGCCCCGGAGCGTGGTCTCCCGCGGAACCCTGATCTGTGGGCATCGGATCGTCTACCCCCTAGACGTCCCTCTGACAGGGGTAGCCCGGAGTAGCACTCTCTTGTTTTGTGTTTGTTTAGGTCATATGATGATGTAAAACCATGGTGCTTCACAAGTGGAGGGCACTATCCTACCCGGTTTCACCCGAACGGGGAGTTTCCCCCTTATATAAGTCCAGAACCTTAGCTTTAGGTTACAGCTAGCGCACACATGAGAAGGGGGACACATGCACCCGGTGACTAGGTTTTGCATGTTTCAACATAGCACCACACTTCCATGCATGTGCTAGGGCCACATGCAAGTCCTTGAGGTATTCCGACGCCCCGGAGCGTGGTCTCCCGCGGAACCCTGATCTGTGGGCATCAGATCGTCTACCCCCTAGACGTCCCTCTGACAGGGGTAGCCCGGAGTAGCACTCTCTTGTTTTGTGTTTGTTTAGGTCATATGATGATGTAAAACCATGGTGCTTCACAAGGGGAGGGCACTATCCTACCCGGTTTCACCCGAACGGGGAGTTTCCCCCCTTATATAAGTCCAGAACCTTAGCTTTAGGTTACAGCTAGCGCACGCATGAGAAGGGGGACACATGCACCCGGTGACTAGGTTTTGCATGTTTCAACATAGCACCACACTTCCATGCATGTGCTAGGGCCACATGCAAGTCCTTGAGGTATTCCGACGCCCGGAGCGTGGTCTCCCGCGGAACCCTGATCTGTGGGCATCAGATCGTCTACCCCCTAGACGTCCCTCTGACAGGGGTAGCCCGGAGTAGCACTCTCTTGTTTTGTGTTTGTTTAGGTCATATGATGATGTAAAACCATGGTGCTTCACAAGGGAGGGCACTATCCTACCCGGTTTCACCCGAACGGGGAGTTTCCCCCTTATATAAGTCCAGAACCTTAGCTTTAGGTTACAGCTAGCGCACGCATGAGAAGGGGGACACATGCACCCGGTGACTAGGTTTTGCATGTTTCAACATAGCACCACACTTCCATGCATGTGCTAGGGCCACATGCAAGTCCTTGAGGTATTCCGACGCCCCGGAGCGTGGTCTCCCGCGGAACCCTGATCTGTGGGCATCGGATCGTCTACCCCCCTAGACGTCCCTCTGACAGGGGTAGCCCGGAGTAGCACTCTCTTGTTTTGTGTTTGTTTAGGTCATATGATGATGTAAAACCATGGTGCTTCACAAGTGGAGGGCACTATCCTACCCGGTTTCACCCGAACGGGGAGTTTCCCCCTTATATAAGTCCAGAACCTTAGCTTTAGGTTACAGCTAGCGCACGCATGAGAAGGGGGACACATGCACCCGGGGACTAGGTTTTGCATGTTTCAACATAGCACCACACTTCCATGCATGTGCTAGGGCCACATGCAAGTCCTTGAGGTATTCCGACGCCCCGGAGCGTGGTCTCCCGCGGAACCCTGATCTGTGGGCATCGGATCGTCTACCCCCCTAGACGTCCCTCTGACAGGGGTAGCCCGAGTAGCACTCTCTTGTTTTGTGTTTGTTTAGGTCATATGATGATGTAAAACCATGGTGCTTCACAAGTGGAGGGCACTATCCTACCCGGTTTCACCCGAACGGGGAGTTTCCCCCCTTATATAAGTCCAGAACCTTAGCTTTAGGTTACACCTAGCGCACACATGAGAAGGGGGACACATGCACCCGGTGACTAGGTTTTGCATGTTTCAACATAGCACCACACTTCCATGCATGTGCTAGGGCCACATGCAAGTCCTTGAGGTATTCCGACGCCCCGGAGCGTGGTCTCCCGCGGAACCCTGATCTGTGGGCATCGGATCGTCTACCCCCTAGACGTCCCTCTGACAGGGGTAGCCCGGAGTAGCACTCTCTTGTTTTGTGTTTGTTTAGGTCATATGATGATGTAAAACCATGGTGCTTCACAAGGGGAGGGCACTATCCTACCCGGTTTCACCCGAACGGGGAGGTTCGCCGTTACACCTAGCGCACACATGAGAAGGGGACACATGCACCCGGTGACTAGGTTTTGCATGTTTCAACATAGCACCACACTTCCATGCATGTGCTAGGGCCACATGCAAGTCCTTGAGGTATTCCGACGCCCCGGAGCGTGGTCTCCCGCGGAATCCTGATCTGTGGGCATCAGATCGTCTACCCCCCTAGACGTCCCTCTGACAGGGGTAGACCGGAGTAGCACTCTCTTGTTTGTGTTTGTTTAGGTCATATGATGATGTAAAACCATGGTGCTTCACAATTGGAGGGCACTATCCTACCCGATTTCACCCGAACGGGGAGTTTCCCCCTTAAATAAGTCCAGAACCTTAGCTTTAGGTTACAGCTAGCGCACGCATGAGAAGGGGGACACATGCACCCGGTGACTAGGTTTTTGCATGTTTCAACATAGCACCACACTTCCATGCATGTGCTAGGGCCACATGCAAGTCCTTGAGGTATTCCGACGCCCGGAGCGTGGTCTCCCCCGCGGAACCCTGATCTGTGGGCATCGGATCGTCTACCCCCTAGACGTCCCTCTGACAGGGGTAGCCCGGAGTAGCACTCTCTTGTTTTGTGTTTGTTTAGGTCATATGATGATGTAAAACCATGGTGCTTCACAAGTAGAGGGCACTATCCTACCCGGTTTCACCCGAACGGGGAGTCCCCCCCCCCTTATATAAGTCCAGAACCTTAGCTTTAGGTTACACCTAGCGCACACATGAGAAGGGGGACACATGCACCCGGTGACTAGGTTTTGCATGTTTCAACATAGCACCACACTTCCATGCATGTGCTAGGGCCACATGCAAGTCCTTGAGGTATTCCGACGCCCCGGAGCGTGGTCTCCCGCGGAACCCTGATCTGTGGGCATCGGATCGTCTACCCCCTAGACGTCCCTCTGACAGGGGTAGCCGGAGTAGCACTCTCTTGTTTTGTGTTTGTTTAGGTCATATGATGATGTAAAACCATGGTGCTTCACAAGTGAGGGCACTATCCTACCCGGTTTCACCCGACGGGGAGTTTCCCCCCTTATATAAGTCCAGAACCTTAGCTTTAGGTTACATCTAGCGCACACATGAGAAGGGGGACACATGCACCCGGTGACTAGGTTTTGCATGTTTCAACATAGCACCACACTTCCATGCATGTGCTAGGGCCACATGCAAGTCCTTGAGGTATTCCGACGCCCCGGAGCGTGGTCTCCCGCGGAACCCTGATCTGTGGGCATCGGATCGTCTACCCCCTAGACGTCCCTCTGACAGGGGTAGCCCGGAGTAGCACTCTCTTGTTTTGTGTTTGTTTAGGTCATATGATGATGTAAAACCATGGTGCTTCACAAGGGGAGGGCACTATCCTACCCGGTTTCACCCGAACGGGAAGTTTCCCCGTTACCAGAACCTAGGCGCACACATGAGAAGGGGGACACATGCACCCGTGACTAGGTTTTGCATGTTTCAACATAGCACCACACTTCCATGCATGTGCTAGGGCCACATGCAAGTCCTTGAGGTATTCCGACGCCCCGGAGCGTGGTCTCCCGCGGAACCCTGATCTGTGGGCATCAGATCGTCTACCCCCCTAGACGTCCCTCTGACAGGGGTAGCCCGGAGTAGCACTCTCTTGTTTTGTGTTTGTTTAGGTCATATGATGATGTAAAACCATGGTGCTTCACAAGGGAGGGCACTATCCTACCGACGGTTTCACCCGAACGGGTTTCCCCCCTTATATAAGTCCAGAACCTTAGCTTTAGGTTACAGCTAGCGCACGCATGAGAAGGGGGACACATGCACCCGGGGACTAGGTTTTGCATGTTTCAACATAGCACCACACTTCCATGCATGTGCTAGGGACACATGCAAGTCCTTGAGGTATTCCGACGCCCCGGAGCGTGGTCTCCCGCGGAACCCTGATCTGTGGGCATCGATCGTCTACCCCCTAGACGTCCCTCTGACAGGGGTAGCCCGGAGTAGCACTCTCTTGTTTTGTGTTTGTTTAGGTCATATGATGATGTAAAACCATGGTGCTTCACAAGGGGAGGGCACTATCCTACCCGGTTTCACCCGAACGGGGAGTTTCCCCCTTATATAAGTCCAGAACCTTAGCTTTAGGTTACAGCTAGCGCACACATGAGAAGGGGGACACATGCACCCGGGGACTAGGTTTTGCATGTTTCAACATAGCACCACACTTCCATGCATGCTGTGCTAGGGCCACATGCAAGTCCTTGAGGTATTCCGACGCCCCGGAGCGTGGTCTCCCGCGGAACCCTGATCTGTGGGCATCGGATCGTCTACCCCCTAGACGTCCCTCTGACAGGGGTAGCCCGGAGTAGCACTCTCTTGTTTTGTGTTTGTTTAGGTCATATGATGATGTAAAACCATGGTGCTTCACAAGGGGAGGGCACTATCCTACCCGGTTTCACCCGAACGGGGAGTTTCCCCCCTTATATAAGTCCAGAACCTTAGCTTTAGGTTACAGCTAGCGCACAATGAAAGGGGGACACATGCACCCGGTGACTAGGTTTTGCATGTTTCAACATAGCACCACACTTCCATGCATGTGCTAGGGCCACATGCAAGTCCTTGAGGTATTCCGACGCCCCGGAGCGTGGTCTCCCGCGGAACCCTGATCTGTGGCATCAGATCGTCTACCCCCCTAGACGTCCCTCTGACAGGGGTAGCCCGGAGTAGCACTCTCTTGTTTTGTGTTTGTTTAGGTCATATGATGATGTAAAACCATGGTGCTTCACAAGTGGAGGGCACTATCCTACCCGGTTTCACCCGAACGGGGAGTTTCCCCCCTATATAAGTCCAGAACCTTAGCTTTAGGTTACAGCTAGCGCACACATGAGAAGGGGGACACATGCACCCGGTGACTAGGTTTTGCATGTTTCAACATAGCACCACACTTCCATGCATGTGCTAGGGCCACATGCAAGTCCTTGAGGTATTCCGACGCCCCGGAGCGTGGTCTCCCGCGGAACCCTGATCTGTGGGCATCGGATCGTCTACCCCCCTAGACGTCCCTCTGACAGGGGTAGCCCGGAGTAGCACTCTCTTGTTTTGTGTTTGTTTAGGTCATATGATGATGTAAAACCATGGTGCTTCACAAGTGGAGGGCACTATCCTACCCGGTTTCACCCGAACGGGGAGTTTCCCCCTTATATAAGTCCAGAACCTTAGCTTTAGGTTACAGCTAGCGCACACATGAGAAGGGGACACATGCACCCGGTGACTAGGTTTTGCATGTTTCAACATAGCACCACACTTGCATGCATGTGCTAGGGCCACATGCAAGTCCTTGAGGTATTCCGACGCCCCGGAGCGTGGTCTCCCGCGGAACCCTGATCTGTGGGCATCAGATCGTCTACCCCCTAGACGTCCCTCTGACAGGGGTAGCCCGGAGTAGCACTCTCTTGTTTTGTGTTTGTTTAGGTCATATGATGATGTAAAACCATGGTGCTTCACAAGTGGAGGGCACTATCCTACCCGGTTTCACCCGAACGGGGAGTTTCCCCCCCTTATATAAGTCCAGAACCTTAGCTTTAGGTTACAGCTAGCGCACGCATGAGAAGGGGACACATGCACCCGGTGACTAGGTTTTGCATGTTTCAACATAGCACCACACTTCCATGCATGTGCTAGGGCCACATGCAAGTCCTTGAGGTATTCCGACGCCCGGAGCGTGGTCTCCCGCGCGACCCTGATCTGTGGGCATCGGATCGTCTACCCCCCTAGACGTCCTCTGACAGGGGTAGCCCGGAGTAGCACTCTCTTGTTTTGTGTTGTTTAGGTCATATGATGATGTAAAACCATGGTGCTTCACAAGTGGAGGGCACTATCCTACCCGTTTCACCCGAACGGGGAGTTTTCCCCCCTTATATAAGTCCAGAACCTTAGCTTTAGGTTACACCTAGCGCACACATGAGAGGGGGACACATGCACCCGGTGACTAGGTTTTGCATGTTTCAACATAGCACCACACTTCCATGCATGTGCTAGGGCCACATGCAAGTCCTTGAGGTATTCCGACGCCCCGGAGCGTGGTCTCCCGCGGAAACCTGATCTGTGGCATATCAGATCGTCTACCCCCCTAGACGTCCCTCTGACAGGGGTAGCCCGGAGTAGCACTCTCTTGTTTTGTGTTTGTTTAGGTCATATGATGATGTAAAACCATGGTGCTTCACAAGGGGAGGGCACTATCCTACCCGGTTTCACCCGAACGGGAGTTTCCCCCTTATATAAGTCCAGAACCTTAGCTTTAGGTTACAGCTAGCGCACGCATGAGAAGGGGGACACATGCACCCGGGACTAGGTTTTGCATGTTTCAACATAGCACCACACTTCCATGCATGTGCTAGGGCCACATGCAAGTCCTTGAGGTATTCCGACGCCCCGGAGCGTGGTCTCCTCCCGCGAAACCCTGATCTGTGGGCATCGGATCGTCTACCCCCCTAGACGTCCCTCTGACAGGGGTAGCCCGGAGTAGCACTCTCTTGTTTTGTGTTTGTTTAGGTCATATGATGATGTAAAACCATGGTGCTTCACAAGTGGAGGGCACTATCCTACCCGGTTTCACCCGAACGGGGAGTTTCCCCCTTATATAAGTCCAGAACCTTAGCTTTAGGTTACACTAGCGCACACATGAGAAGGGGGACACATGCACCCGGTGACTAGGTTTTGCATGTTTCAACATAGCACCACACTTCCATGCATGTGCTAGGGCCACATGCAAGTCCTTGAGGTATTCCGACGCCCGGAGCGTGGTCTCCCGCGGAACCCTGATCTGTGGGCATCAGATCGTCTACCCCCCTAGACGTCCCTCTGACAGGGGTAGCCCGGAGTAGCACTCTCTTGTTTTGTGTTTGTTTAGGTCATATGATGATGTAAAACCATGGTGCTTCACAAGTGGAGGGCACTATCCTACCCGGTTTCACCCGAACGGGGAGTTTCCCCCCTTATATAAGTCCAGAACCTTAGCTTTAGGTTACAGCTAGCGCACACATGAGAAGGGGGACACATGCACCCGGTGACTAGGTTTTGCATGTTTCAACATAGCACCACACTTCCATGCATGTGCTAGGGCCACATGCAAGTCCTTGAGGTATTCCGACGCCCCGGAGCGTGGTCTCCCGCGGAACCCTGATCTGTGGGCATCGGATCGTCTACCCCCCTAGACGTCCCTCTGACAGGGGTAGCCCGGAGTAGCACTCTCTTGTTTTGTGTTTGTTTAGGTCATATGATGATGTAAAACCATGGTGCTTCACAAGTGGAGGCACTATCCTACCCGGTTTCACCCGAACGGGGAGTTTCCCCCTTATATAAGTCCAGAACCTTAGCTTTAGGTTACAGCTAGCGCACACATGAGAAGGGGGACACATGCACCCGGTGACTAGGTTTTGCATGTTTCAACATAGCACCACACTTCCATGCATGTGCTAGGGCCACATGCAAGTCCTTGAGGTATTCCGACGCCCCGGAGCGTGGTCTCCCGCGGAACCCTGATCTTGGGCATCAGATCGTCTACCCCCCTAGACGTCCCTCTGACAGGGGTAGCCCGGAGTAGCACTCTCTTGTTTTTGTTTGTTTAGGTCATATGATGATGTAAAAACATGGTGCTTCACAAGTGGAGGGCACTATCCTACCCGGTTTCACCCGAACGGGAGTTTCCCCCTTATATAAGTCCAGAACCTTAGCTTTAGGTTACAGCTAGCGCACGCATGAGAAGGGGGACACATGCACCCGGGACTAGGTTTTGCATGTTTCAACATAGCACCACACTTCCATGCATGTGCTAGGGCCACATGCAAGTCCTTGAGGTATTCCGACGCCCGGAGCGTGGTCTCCCGCGGAACCCTGATCTGTGGGCATCAGATCGTCTACCCCCTAGACGTCCCTCTGACAGGGGTAGCCCGGAGTAGCACTCTCTTGTTTTGTGTTTGTTTAGGTCATATGATGATGTAAAACATGGGGCTTCACAAGTGGAGGGCACTATCCTACCCGGTTTCACCCGAACGGGGAGTTTCCCCCTTATATAAGTCCAGAACCTTAGCTTTAGGTTACACTAGCGCACACATGAGAAGGGGGACACATGCACCCGGTGACTAGGTTTTGCATGTTTCAACATAGCACCACACTTCCATGCATGTGCTAGGGCCACATGCAAGTCCTTGAGGTATTCCGACGCCCCGGAGCGTGGTCTCCCGCGAACCCTGATCTGTGGGCATCAGATCGTCTACCCCCCTAGACGTCCCTCTGACAGGGGTAGCCCGGAGTAGCACTCTCTTGTTTTGTGTTTGTTTAGGTCATATGATGATGTAAAACCATGGTGCTTCACAAGGGGAGGGCACTATCCTACCCGGTTTCACCCGAACGGGGAGTTTCCCCCTTATATAAGTCCAGAACCTTAGCTTTAGGTTACAGCTAGCGCACGCATGAGAAGGGGGACACATGCACCCGGTGACTAGGTTTTGCATGTTTCAACATAGCACCACACTTCATGCATGTGCTAGGGCCACATGCAAGTCCTTGAGTATTCCGACGCCCCGGAGCGTGGTCTCCCGCGGAACCCTGATCTGTGGGCATCAGATCGTCTACCCCCCTAGACGTCCCTCTGACAGGGGTAGCCCGGAGTAGCACTCTCTTGTTTTGTGTTTGTTTAGGTCATATGATGATGTAAAACCATGGTGCTTCACAAGTGGAGGGCACTATCCTACCCGGTTTCACCCGAACGGGAGTTTCCCCCCTTATATAAGTCCAGAACCTTAGCTTTAGGTTACACCTAGCGCACCATGAGAAGGGGGACACATGCACCCGGTGACTAGGTTTTGCATGTTTCAAACATAGCACCACACTTCCATGCATGTGCTAGGGCCACATGCAAGTCCTTGAGGTATTCCGACGCCCCGGAGCGTGGTCTCCCGCGGAACCCTGATCTGTGGGCATCGGATCGTCTACCCCCTAGACGTCCCTCTGACAGGGGTAGCCCGGAGTAGCACTCTCTTGTTTTGTGTTTGTTTAGGTCATATGATGATGTAAACCATGGTGCTTCACAAGTGGAGGGCACTATCCTACCCGGTTTCACCCGAACGGGGAGTTTCCCCCCTTATATAAGTCCAGAACCTTAGCTTTAGGTTACAGCTAGCGCACACATGAGAAGGGGGACACATGCACCCGGTGACTAGGTTTTGCATGTTTCAACATAGCACCACACTTCCATGCATGTGCTAGGGCCACATGCAAGTCCTTGAGGTATTCCGACGCCCCGGAGCGTGGTCTCCCGCGGAACCCTGATCTGTGGGCATCGGATCGTCTACCCCCCTAGACGTCCCTCTGACAGGGGTAGCCCGGAGTAGCACTCTCTTGTTTTGTGTTTGTTTAGGTCATATGATGATGTAAAACCATGGTGCTTCACAAGGGAGGGCACTATCCTACCCGGTTTCACCCGAACGGGGAGTTTCCCCCTTATAACCAGCAGAGCGCACACATGAGAAGGGGGACACATGCACCCGGTGACTAGGTTTTGCATGTTTCAACATAGCACCACACTTCCATGCATGTGCTAGGGCCACATGCAAGTCCTTGAGGTATTCCGACGCCCGGAGCGTGGTCTCCCGCGGAACCCTGATCTGTGGGCATCAGATCGTCTACCCCCCTAGACGTCCCTCTGACAGGGGTAGCCCGAGTAGCACTCTCTTGTTTTGTGTTTGTTTAGGTCATATGATGATGTAAAACCATGGTGCTTCACAAGGGAGGGCACTATCCTACCCGGTTTCACCCGAACGGGGAGTTTCCCCCTTATATAAGTCAGAACCTTAGCTTTAGGTTACAGCTAGCGCACACATGAGAAGGGGGACACATGCACCCGGGACTAGGTTTTGCATGTTTCAACATAGCACCACACTTCCATGCATGTGCTAGGGCCACATGCAAGTCCTTGAGGTATTCCGACGCCCCGGAGCGTGGTCTCCCGCGGAACCCTGATCTGTGGGCATCGGATCGTCTACCCCCCTAGACGTCCCTCTGACAGGGGTAGCCCGGAGTAGCACTCTCTTGTTTTGTGTTTGTTTAGGTCATATGATGATGTAAAACCATGGTGCTTCACAAGGGAGGGCACTATCCTACCCGGTTTCACCCGAACGGGGAGTTCCCCCCCTTATATAAGTCCAGAACCTTAGCTTTAGGTTACAGCTAGCGCACACATGAGAAGGGGGACACATGCACCCGGTGACTAGGTTTTGCATGTTTCAACATAGCACCACACTTCCATGCATGTGCTAGGGCCACATGCAAGTCCTTGAGGTATTCCGACGCCCCGAGAGCGTGGTCTCCCGCGGAACCCTGATCTGTGGGCATCGATCGTCTACCCCCTAGACGTCCCTCTGACAGGGGTAGCCCGGAGTAGCACTCTCTTGTTTTGTGTTTGTTTAGGTCATATGATGATGTAAAACCATGGTGCTTCAGAAGGGGAGGGCACTATCCTACCCGGTTTCACCCGAAGGGGGAGTTTCCCCCTTATACAAGTCTAGGACCTTAGCTTTAGGTTACAGCTAGCGCACGCATGAGAAGGGGGACACATGCACCCGGTGACTAGGTTTTGCATGTTTCAACATAGCACCACACTTCCATGCATGTGCTAGGCCACATGCAAGTCCTTGAGGTATTCCGACGCCCCGGAGCGTGGTCTCCCGCGGAACCCTGATCTGTGGGCATCGGATCGTCTACCCCCTAGACGTCCCTCTGACAGGGGTAGCCGGAGTAGCACTCTCTTGTTTTTGTGTTTGTTTAGGTCATATGATGATGTAAAACCATGGTGCTTCACAAGTGGAGGGCACTATCCTACCCGGTTTCACCCGAACGGGGAGTTTCCCCCTTATATAAGTCCAGAACCTTAGCTTTAGGTTACAGCTAGCGCACACATGAGAAGGGGGACACATGCACCCGGTGACTAGGTTTTGCATGTTTCAACATAGCACCACACTTCCATGCATGTGCTAGGGCCACATGCAAGTCCTTGAGGTATTCCGACGCCCCGGAGCGTGGTCTCCCGCGGAACCCTGATCTGTGGGCATCGGATCGTCTACCCCCCCTAGACGTCCCTCTGACAGGGGTAGCCCGGAGTAGCACTCTCTTGTTTTGTGTTTGTTTAGGTCATATGATGATGTAAAACCATGGTGCTTCACAAGTGGAGGGCACTATCCTACCGGTTTCACCCGAACGGGGAGTTTCCCCCTTATATAAGTCCAGAACCTTAGCTTTAGGTTACAGCTAGCGCACACATGAGAAGGGGGACACATGCACCCGGTGACTAGGTTTTGCATGTTTCAACATAGCACCACACTTCCATGCATGTTCTAGGGCCACATGCAAGTCCTTGAGGTATTCCGACGCCCCGAGCGTGGTCTCCCGCGAACCCTGATCTGTGGGCATCGGATCGTCTACCCCCTAGACGTCCCTCTGACAGGGGTAGCCCGGAGTAGCACTCTCTTGTTTTTGTGTTTGTTTAGGTCATATGATGATGTAAAACCATGGTGCTTCACAAGTGGAGGGCACTATCCTACCCGGTTTCACCCGAACGGGGAGTTTCCCCCTTATATAAGTCCAGAACCTTAGCTTTAGGTTACAGCTAGCGCACACATGAGAAGGGGGACACATGCACCCGGTGACTAGGTTTTGCATGTTTCAACAGCATAGCACACACTTGCATGCATGTGCTAGGGCCACATGCAAGTCCTTGAGGTATTCCGACGCCCCGGAGCGTGGTCTCCCGCGGAACCCTGATCTGTGGCATCGATCGTCTACCCCCCTAGACGTCCCTCTGACAGGGGTAGCCCGGAGTAGCACTCTCTTGTTTTGTGTTTGTTTAGGTCATATGATGATGTAAAACCATGGTGCTTCACAAGGGAGGGCACTATCCTACCCGGTTTCACCCGAACGGGGAGTTTCCCCCTTATATAAGTCCAGAACCTTAGCTTTAGGTTACAGCTAGCGCACGCATGAGAAGGGGGACACATGCACCCGGTGACTAGGTTTTGCATGTTTCAACATAGCACCACACTTCCATGCATGTGCTAGGGCCACATGCAAGTCCTTGAGGTATTCCGACGCCCCGGAGCGTGGTCTCCCGCGGAACCCTGATCTGTGGGCATCGGATCGTCTACCCCCCTAGACGTCCCTCTGACAGGGGTAGCCCGGAGTAGCACTCTCTTGTTTTGTGTTTGTTTAGGTCATATGATGATGTAAAACCATGGTGCTTCACAAGTGGAGGGCACTATCCTACCCGGTTTCACCCGAACGGGGAGTTTCCCCCCTTATATAAGTCCAGAACCTTAGCTTTAGGTTACAGCTAGCGCACACATGAGAAGGGGGACACATGCACCCGGTGACTAGGTTTTGCATGTTTCAACATAGCACCACACTTCCATGCATGTGCTAGGGCCACATGCAAGTCCTTGATGTATTCCGACGCCCAGAGTGTGGTCTCCCGCGGAACCCTGATCTGTGGGCATCGGATCGTCTACCCCCTAGACGTCCCTCTGACAGGGGTAGCCCGGAGTAGCACTCTCTTGTTTTGTGTTTGTTTAGGTCATATGATGATGTAAAACCATGTGCTTCACAAGTGGAGGGCACTATCCTACCCGGTTTCACCCGAACGGGGAGTTTCCCCCCTTATATAAGTCCAGAACCTTAGCTTTAGGTTACAGCTAGCGCACGCATGAGAAGGGGGACACATGCACCCGGTGACTAGGTTTTGCATGTTTCAACATAGCACCACACTTCCATGCATGTGCTAGGGCCACATGCAAGTCCTTGAGGTATTCCGACGCCCCGGAGCGTGGTTTTCCGCGGAACCCTGATCTGTGGGCATCGGATCGTCTACCCCCCTAGACGTCCCTCTGACAGGGGTAGCCCGGAGTAGCACTCTCTTGTTTTGTGTTTGTTTAGGTCATATGATGATGTAAAACCATGGTGCTTCACAAGTGGAGGGCACTATCCTACCCGGTTTCACCCGAACGGGGAGTTTCCCCCTTATATAAGTCCAGAACCTTAGCTTTAGGTTACAGCTAGCGCACACATGAGAAGGGGGACACATGCACCCGGTGACTAGGTTTTGCATGTTTCAACATAGCACCACACTTCCATGCATGTGCTAGGGCCACATGCAAGTCCTTGAGGTATTCCGACGCCCCGGAGCGTGGTCTCCCGCGGAACCCTGATCTGTGGGCATCGGATCGTCTACCCCCCTAGACGTCCCTCTGACAGGGGTAGCCCGGAGTAGCACTCTCTTGTTTTGTGTTTGTTTAGGTCATATGATGATGTAAAACCATGGTGCTTCACAAGTGGAGGGCACTATCCTACCCGGTTTCACCCGAACGGGGAGTTTCCCCCTTATATAAGTCCAGAACCTTAGCTTTAGGTTACAGCTAGCGCACACATGAGAAGGGGGACACATGCACCCGGTGACTAGGTTTTGCATGTTTCAACATAGCACCACACTTCCATGCATGTGCTAGGGCCACATGCAAGTCCTTGAGGTATTCCGACGCCCCGGAGCGTGGTCTCCCGCGGAACCCTGATCTGTGGGCATCGGATCGTCTACCCCCCTAGACGTCCCTCTGACAGGGGTAGCCCGGAGTAGCACTCTCTTGTTTTGTGTTTGTTTAGGTCATATGATGATGTAAAACCATGGTGCTTCACAAGTGGAGGGCACTATCCTACCCGGTTTCACCCGAACGGGGAGTTTCCCCTTATATAAGTCCAGAACCTTAGCTTTAGGTTACAGCTAGCGCACACATGAGAAGGGGGACACATGCACCCGGTGACTAGGTTTTGCATGTTTCAACATAGCACCACACTTCCATGCATGTGCTAGGGCCACATGCAAGTCCTTGAGGTATTCCGACGCCCCGGAGCGTGGTTCCCGCGGAACCCTGATCTGTGGGCATCGGATCGTCTACCCCCTAGACGTCCCTCTGACAGGGGTAGCCCAGAGTAGCACTCTCTTGTTTGTGTTTGTTTAGGTCATATGATGATGTAAAACCATGGTGCTTCACAAGTGGAGGGCACTATCCTACCCGGTTTCACCCGAACGGGGAGTTTCCCCCATATATAAGTCCAGAACCTTAGCTTTAGGTTACAGCTAGCGCACACATGAGAAGGGGGACACATGCACCCGGTGACTAGGTTTTGCATGTTTCAACATAGCACCACACTTCCATGCATGTGCTAGGGCCACATGCAAGTCCTTGAGGTATTCCGACGCCCCGGAGCGTGGTCTCCCGCGGAACCCTGATCTGTGGGCATCGGATCGTCTACCCCCCTAGACGTCCCTCTGACAGGGGTAGCCCGGAGTAGCACTCTCTTGTTTTGTGTTTGTTTAGGTCATATGATGATGTAAAACCATGGTGCTTCACAAGGGGAGGGCACTATCCTACCCGGTTTCACCCGAACGGGGAGTTTCCCCTTATAGTAACACTTTAGGTTACAGCTAGCGCACATGAGAAGGGGGACACATGCACCCGGTGACTAGGTTTTGCATGTTTCAACATAGCACCACACTTCCATGCATGTGCTAGGGCCACATGCAAGTCCTTGAGGTATTCCGACGCCCCGGAGCGTGGTCTCCCGCGGAACCCTGATCTGTGGGCATCGGATCGTCTACCCCCCTAGACGTCCCTCTGACAGGGGTAGCCCGGAGTTGCACTCTCTTGTTTTGTGTTTGTTTAGGTCATATGATGATGTAAAACCATGGTGCTTCACAAGTGGAGGGCACTATCCTACCCGGTTTCACCCGAACGGGGAGTTTCCCCCTTATATAAGTCCAGAACCTTAGCTTTAGGTTACAGCTAGCGCACACATGAGAAGGGGGACACATGCACCCGGTGACTAGGTTTTGCATGTTTCAACATAGCACCACACTTCCATGCATGTGCTAGGGCCACATGCAAGTCCTTGAGGTATTCCGACGCCCCGGAGCGTGGTCTCCCGCGGAACCCTGATCTGTGGGCATCGGATCGTCTACCCCCCTAGACGTCCCTCTGACAGGGGTAGCCCGGAGTAGCACTCTCTTGTTTTGTGTTTGTTTAGGTCATATGATGATGTAAAACCATGGTGCTTCACAAGTGGAGGGCACTATCCTACCCGGTTTCACCCGAACGGGGAGTTTCCCCCTTATATAAGTCCAGAACCTTAGCTTTAGGTTACAGCTAGCGCACACATGAGAAGGGGGACACATGCACCCGGTGACTAGGTTTTGCATGTTTCAACATAGCACCACACTTCCATGCATGTGCTAGGGCCACATGCAAGTCCTTGAGGTATTCCGACGCCCCGGAGCGTGGTCTCCCGCGGAACCCTGATCTGTGGGCATCGGATCGTCTACCCCCCTAGACGTCCCTCTGACAGGGGTAGCCCGGAGTAGCACTCTCTTGTTTGTGTTTGTTTAGGTCATATGATGATGTAAAACCATGGTGCTTCACAAGTGGAGGGCACTATCCTACCTACCCGGTTTCACCCGAACGGGGAGTTTCCCCCTTATATAAGTCCAGAACCTTAGCTTTAGGTTACAGCTAGCGCACACATGAGAAGGGGGACACATGCACCCGGTGACTAGGTTTTGCATGTTTCAACATAGCACCACACTTCCATGCATGTGCTAGGGCCACATGCAATTCCTTGAGGTATTCCGACGCCCCGGAGCGTGATCTCCCGATGAACCCTGATCTGTGGGCATCGGATCGTCTACCCCCTAGACGTCTCTCTGACAGGGGTAGCCCGGAGTAGCACTCTCTTGTTTTGTGTTTGTTTAGGTCATATGATGATGTAAAACCATGGTGCTTCACAAGGGGAGGGCACTATCCTACCCGGTTTCACCCGAACGGGGAGTTTCCCCCTTATATAAGTCCAGAACCTTAGCTTTAGGTTACACCTAGCGCACACATGAGAAGGGGGCACATGCACCCGGTGACTAGGTTTTTTTTCAACATAGCACCACACTTCCATGCATGTGCTAGGGCCACATGCAAGTCCTTGAGGTATTCCGACGCCCCGGAGCGTGGTCTCCCGCGGAACCCTGATCTATGGGCATCAGATCGTCTACCCCCCTAGACGTCCCTCTGACAGGGGTAGACCGGAGTAGCACTCTCTTGTTTTGTGTTTTTTAGGTCATATGATGATGAAAAACCATGGTGCTTCACAAGGGTAGGGCACTATCCTACCCGGTTTCACCCGAACGGGGAATTTCCCCCTTATATAAGTCCAGAACCTTAGCTTTAGGTTACAGCTAGCGCACGCATGAGAAGGGGGACACATGCACCCGGTGACTAGGTTTTGCATGTTTCAACATATCACCACACTTCCATGCATGTGCTAGGTCCACATGCAAGTCCTTGAGGTATTCCGACGTCCCGGAGCGTGGTCTCCCGTGGAACCCTGATCTGTGGGCATCGGATCGTCTACCCCCCTAGACGTCCCTCTGACAGGGGTAGCCCGGAGTAGCACTCTTTTTTTTTGTGTTTTTTTAGGTCATATGATGATGTAAAACCATGGTCCTTCACAAGTGGAGGGCACTATCCTACCTGTTTCACCCGAACGGGGAGTTTCCCCCTTATATAAGTCCAGAACCTTAGCTTTAGGTTACAGCTAGCGCACACATGAGAAGGGGGACACATGCACCCGGTGACTAGGTTTTGCATGTTTCAACATAGCACCCACACTTCCATGCATGTGCTAGGGCCACATGCAAGTCCTTGAGGTATTCCGACGCCCCGGAGTGTGGTCTCCCACGGAACCCTGATCTATGGGCGATAGATCGTCTACCCCCCTAGACGTCCCTCTGACAGGGGTAGCCCGGAGTAGCACTCTCTTGTTTTGTGTTTGTTTAGGTCATATGATGATGTAAAACCATGGTGCTTCACAAGTGGAGGGCACTATCCTACCCGGTTTCACCCGAACGGGGAGTTTCCCCCCTTACATAAGTCCAGAACCTTAGCTTTAGGTTACAGCTAGCGCACACATGAGAAGGGGGACACATGCACCCGGTGACTAGGTTTTGCATGTTTCAACATAGCACCACACTTCCATGCATGTGCTAGGGCCACATGCAAGTCCTTGAGGTATTCCGACGCCCCGGAGCGTGGTTTTCCGCGGAACCCTGATCTGTGGGCATCGGATCGTCTACCCCCCTAGACGTCCCTCTGACAGGGGTAGCCCAGAGTAGCAGTCTCTTGTTTTGTGTTTGTTTAGGTCATATGATGATGTAAAACCATGGTGCTTCACAAGTGGAGGGCACTATCCTACCCGGTTTCACCCGAACGGGGAGTTTCCCCCCTTATATAAGTCCAGAACCTTAGCTTTAGGTTACACCTAGCGCACACATGAGAAGGGGGACACATGCACCCGGTGACTAGGTTTTGCATGTTTCAACATAGCACCACACTTCCATGCATGTGCTAGGGCCACATGCAAGTCCTTGAGGTATTCCGACGCCCCGGAGCGTGGTCTCCCGCGGAACCCTGATCTGTGGGCATCGGATCGTCTACCCCCCTAGACGTCCCTCTGACAGGGGTAGCCCGGAGTAGCACTCTCTTGTTTTTGTTTGTTTAGGTCACATTATGTTGTAAAACCATGGTGCTTCACAAGTGGAGGGCACTATCCTACCCGGTTTCACCCGAACGGGGAGTTTCCCCCTTATATAAGTCCAGAACCTTAGCTTTAGGTTACAGCTAGCGCACACATGAGAAGGGGGACACATGCACCCGGTGACTAGGTTTTGAATGTTTCAACATAGCACCACACTTCCATGCATGTGCTAGGGCCACATGCAAGTCCTTGATGTATTCCGACGCCCCGGAGCGTGGTCTCCCGCGGAACCCTGATCTGTGGGCATCGGATCGTCTACCCCCCTAGACGTCCCTCTGACAGGGGTAGCCCAGAGTAGCAGTCTCTTGTTTTTTGTTTGTTTAGGTCATATGATGATGTAAAACCATGGTGCTTCACAAGTGGAGGGCACTATCCTACCCGGTTTCACCCGAACGGGGAGTTTCCCCCTTATATAAGTCCAGAACCTTAGCTTTAGGTTACAGCTAGCGCACACATGAGAAGGGGGACACATGCACCCGGTGACTAGGTTTTGCATGTTTCAACATAGCACCACACTTCCATGCATGTGCTAGGGCCACATGCAAGTCCTTGAGGTATTCCGACGCCCCGGAGCGTGGTTTCCGCGGAACCCTGATCTGTGGCATCGGATCGTCTACCCCCTAGACGTCCCTCTGACAGGGGTAGCCCAGAGTAGCAGTCTCTTTTTTTGTGTTTGTTTAAGTCATATGATGATGTAAAACCATGGTGCTTCACAAGTGGAGGGCACTATCCTACCCGGTTTCACCCGAACGGGGAGTTTCCCCCTATATAAGTCCAGAACCTTAGCTTTAGGTTACACCTAGCGCACACATGAGAAGGGGGACACATGCAACCGGTGACTAGGTTTTGCATGTTTCAACATAGCACCACACTTCCATGCATGTGCTAGGGCCACATGCAAGTCCTTGAGGTATTCCGACGCCCCGGAGCGTGGTCTCCCGCGGAACCCTGATCTGTGGGCATCGGATCGTCTACCCCCCTAGACGTCCCTCTGACAGGGGTAGCCCGGAGTTGCACTCTCTTGTTTTGTGTTTGTTTAGGTCACATGATGTTGTAAAACCATGGTGCTTCAGAAGTGGAGGGCACTATCCTACCCGGTTTCACCCGAACGGGGAGTTTCCCCCTTATATAAGTCCAGAACCTTAGCTTTAGGTTACAGCTAGAGCACACATGAGAAGGGGGACACATGCACCCGGTGACTAGGTTTTGCATGTTTCAACATAGCACCACACTTCCATGCATGTGCTAGGGCCACATGCAAGTCCTTGAGGTATTCCGACGCCCGGAGCGTGGTCTCCCGCGGAACCCTGATCTGTGGGCATCGGATCGTCTACCCCCCTAGACGTCCCTCTGACAGGGGTAGCCCAGAGTAGCAGTCTCTTGTTTTTTGTTTGTTTAGGTCATATGATGATGTAAAACCATGGTGCTTCACAAGTGGAGGGCACTATCCTACCCGGTTTCACCCGAACGGGAGTTTCCCCCTTATATAAGTCCAGAACCTTAGCTTTAGGTTACAGCTAGCGCACACATGAGAAGGGGGACACATGCACCCGGTGACTAGGTTTTGCATGTTTCAACATAGCACCACACTTCCATGCATGTGCTAGGGCCACATGCAAGTCCTTGAGGTATTCCGACGCCCCGGAGCGTGGTCTCCCGCGGAACCCTGATTTGTGGGCATCAGATCGTCTACCCCCCTAGACGTCCCTCTGACAGGGGTAGCCCAGAGTAGCACTCTCTTGTTTTGTGTTTGTTTAGGTCATATGATGATGTAAAACCATGGTGCTTCACAAGTGGAGGGCACTATCCTACCTGGTTTCACCCGAACGGGGAGTTTCCCCCTAATATAAGTCCAGAATCTTAGCTTTAGGTTACAGCTAGCGCACACATGAGAAGGGGGACACATGCACCCGGTGACTAGGTTTTGCATGTTTCTACATAGCACCACACTTCCAGGCATGTGCTAGGGCCACATGCAAGTCCTTGAGGTATTCCGACGCCCCGGAGCGTGGTCTCCCGCAGAACCCTGATCTGTGGGCATCGGATCGTCTACCCCCTAGACGTCCCTCTGACAGGGGTAGACCGGAGTAGCACTCTCTTGTTTTGTGTTTGTTTAGGTCATATGATGATGTAAAACCATGGTGCTTCACAAGGGAGGGCACTATCCTACCCGGTTTCACCCGAACGGGGAGTTTCCCCCCTTATATAAGTCCAGAACCTTAGCTTTAGGTTACACCTAGCGCACACATGAGAAGGGGGACACATGCACCCGGTGACTAGGTTTTGCATGTTTCAACATAGCACCACACTTCCATGCATGTGCTAGGGCCACATGCAAGTCCTTGAGGTATTCCGACGCCCGGAGCGTGGTCTCCCGCGGAACCCTGATCTATGGGCATCAGATCGTCTACCCCCCTAGACGTCCCTCTGACAGGGGTAGACCGGAGTAGCACTCTATTGTTTTGTGTTTGTTTAGGTCATATGATGATGTAAAACCATGGTGCTTCACAAGGGTAGGGCACTATCCTACCCGGCTTCACCCGAACGGGGAATTTCCCCCTTATATAAGTCCAGAACCTTAGCTTTAGGTTACATCTAGCGCACGCATGAGAAGGGGGACACATGCACCCGGTGACTAGGTTTTGCATGTTTCAACATATCACCACACTTCCATGCATGTTTTAGGGCCACATGCAAGTCCTTGAGGTATTCCGACGCCCCGGAGCGTGGTCTCCCGCGGAACCCTGATCTGTGGCATCGGATCGTCTACCCCCCTAGACGTCCCTCTGACAGGGGTAGCCCAGAGTAGCACTCTCTTTTTTTGTGTTTGTTTAGGTCATATGATGATGTAAAACCATGGTGCTTCACAAGTGGGGGCACTATCCTACCCTGTTTCACCCGAACGGGGAGTTTCCCCCTTATATAAGTCCAGAACCTTAGCTTTAGGTTACAGCTAGCGCACACATGAGAAGGGGGACACATGCACCCGGTGACTAGGTTTTGCATGTTTCAACATAGCACCACACTTCCATGCATGTGCTAGGGCCACATGCAAGTCCTTGAGGTATTCCGACGCCCCGGAGCGTGGTCTCCCGCGGAACCCTGATCTGTGGGCATCGGATCGTCTACCCCCCTAGACGTCCCTCTGACAGGGGTAGCCCGGAGTAGCACTCTCTTTTTTTGTTTGTTTAGGTCATATGATGATGTAAAACCATGGTGCTTCACAAGGGGAGGGCACTATCCTACCCGGTTTCACCCGAACGGGGAGTTCCCCCCTTATATAAGTCCAGAACCTTAGCTTTAGGTTACACCTAGCGCACACATGAGAAGGGGGACACATGCACCCGGTGACTAGGTTTTGCATGTTTCAACATAGCACCACACTTCCATGCATGTGCTAGGGCCACATGCAAGTCCTTGAGGTATTCCGACGCCCCGGAGCGTGGTCTCCCGCGGAACCCTGATCTATGGGCATCAGATCGTCTACCCCCCTAGACGTCCCTCTGACAGGGGTAGCCCGGAGTAGCACTCTCTTGTTTTGTGTTTGTTTAGGTCATATGATGATGAAAAACCATGGTGCTTCACAAGGGTAGGGCACTATCCTACCCGGTTTCACCCGAACGGGGAGTTTCCCCCTTATATAAGTCCAGAACCTTAGCTTTAGGTTACAGCTAGCGCACGCATGAGAAGGGGGACACATGCACCCGGTGACTAGGTTTTGCATGTTTCAACATAGCACCACACTTCCATGCATGTGCTAGGGCCACATGCAAGTCCTTGAGGTATTCCGACGCCCCGGAGCGTGGTCTCCCGCGGAACCCTGATCTGTGGGCATCGGATCGTCTACCCCCCTAGACGTCCCTCTGACAGGGGTAGCCCGGAGTAGCACTCTCTTTTTTTGTGTTTGTTTAGGTCATATGATGATGTAAAACCATGGTCCTTCACAAGTGGAGGGCACTATCCTACCCTGTTTCACCCGAACGGGGAGTTTCCCCCTTATATAAGTCCAGAACCTTAGCTTTAGGTTACAGCTAGCGCACACATGAGAAGGGGGACACATGCACCCGGTGACTAGGTTTTGCATGTTTCAACATAGCACCACACTTCCATGCATGTGCTAGGGCCACATGCAAGTCCTTGAGTTATTCCGACGCCCCGGAGCGTGGTCTCCCGCGAACCCTGATCTGTGGGCATAGATCGTCTACCCCCCTAGACGTCCCTCTGACAGGGGTAGCCCGGAGTAGCACTCTCTTGTTTTGTGTTTGTTTAGGTCATATGATGATGTAAAACCATGGTGCTTCACAAGTGGAGGGCACTATCCTACCCGGTTTCACCTGAACGGGGAGTTTCCCCCCTTATATAAGTCCAGAACCTTAGCTTTAGGTTACAGCTAGCGCACACATGAGAAGGGGGACACATGCACCCGGTGACTAGGTTTTGCATGTTTCAACATAGCACCACACTTCCATGCATGTGCTAGGGCCACATGCAAGTCCTTGAGGTATTCCGACGCCCGGAGCGTGGTTCCCGCGGAACCCTGATCTGTGGGCATCGGATCGTCTACCCCCCTAGACGTCCCTCTGACAGGGGTAGCCCAGAGTAGAAGTCTCTTGTTTTGTGTTTGTTTAGGTCATATGATGATGTAAAACCATGGTGCTTCACAAGTGGAGGGCACTATCCTACCCGGTTTCACCCGAACGGGGAGTTTCCTCCATATATAAGTCCAGAACCTTAGCTTTAGGTTACAGCTAGCGCACGCATGAGAAGGGGGACACATGCACCCGGTGACTAGGTTTTGCATGTTTCAACATAGCACCACACTTCCATGCATGTGCTAGGGCCACATGCAAGTCCTTGAGGTATTCCGAATCCCCGGAGCGTGGTTTTCCGCGGAACCCTGATCTGTGGGCATCAGATCGTCTACCCCCCTAGACGTCCCTCTGACAGGGGTAGCCCGGAGTAGCACTCTCTTGTTTTGTGTTTGTTTAGGTCATATTATGATGTAAAACCATGGTGCTTCACAAGTGGAGGGCACTATCCTACCCGTTTCACCCGAACGGGGAGTTTCCCCCTTATATAAGTCCAGAACCTTAGCTTTAGGTTACAGCTAGCGCACGCATGAGAAGGGGGACACATGCACCCGGTGACTAGGTTTTGCATGTTTCAACATAGCACCACACTTCCATGCATGTGCTAGGGCCATATGCAAGTCCTTGAGGTATTCCGACGCCCCGGAGCGTGGTCTCCCGCGGAACCCTGATCTGTGGGCATCGGATCGTCTACCCCCCTAGACGTCCCTCTGACAAGGGTAGCCCGGAGTTGCACTCTCTTGTTTTGTGTTTGTTTAGGTCATATGATGATGTAAAACCATGGTGCTTCACAAGTGGAGGGCATATCCTACCCGGTTTCACCCCGAACGGGGAGTTTCCCCCCTTATATAAGTCCAGAACCTTAGCTTTAGGTTACAGCTAGCGCACACATGAGAAGGGGACACATGCACCCGGTGACTAGGTTTTGCTTGTTTCAACATAGCACCACACTTCCATGCATGTGCTAGGGCCACATGCAAATCCTTGAGGTATTCCGACGCCCCGGAGCGTGGTCTCCCGCGGAACCCTGATCTGTGGGCATCAGATCGTCTACCCCCTAGACGTCCCTCTGACAGGGGTAGCCCCGGAGTAGCACTCTCTTGTTTTGTGTTTTTTAGGTCATATGATGATGTAAAAACCATGGTGCTTCACAAGTGGAGGGCACTATCCTACCCGGTTTCACCCGAGCGGGGAGTTTCCCCCCTTATATAAGTCCAGAACCTTAGCTTTAGGTTACAGCTAGCGCACACATGAGAAGGGGGACACATGCACCCGGTGACTATGTTTTGCATGTTTCAACATAGCACCACACTTCCATGCATGTGCTAGGGCCACATGCAAATCCTTGAGGTATTCCGACGTCTCGGAGAGTGGTCTCCCGCGGAACCATGATCTGTGGGCATCGGATCGTCTACCCCCTAGACGTCCCTCTGACAGGGTAGCCCGGAGTAGCACTCTCTTGTTTTGTGTTTGTTTAGGTCATATGATGATGTAAAACCATGGTGCTTCACAAGTGGAGGGCACTATCCTACCCGGTTTCACCCGAACGGGGAGTTTCCCCCCTTATATAAGTCCAGAACCTTAGCTTTAGGTTACAGCTAGCGCACACATGAGAAGGGGGACACATGCACCCGGTGACTAGGTTTTGCATGTTTCAACATATCACCACACTTCCATGCATGTTCTAGGGCCACATGCAAGTCCTTGAGGTATTCTGACGCCCCGGAGCGTGGTTTTCCGCAGAACCCTGATTTGTGGGCATCGGATCGTCTACCCCCTAGACGTCCCTCTGACAGGGGTAGCCCAGAGTAGCACTCTCTTTTTTTGTGTTTGTTTAGGTCATATGATGATGTAAAACCATGGTCCTTCACAAGTGGAGGGCACTATCCTACCCTGTTTCACCCGAACGGGGAGTTTCCCCCTTATATAAGTCCAGAACCTTAGCTTTAGGTTACAGCTAGCGCACACATGAGAAGGGGGACACATGCACCCGTGGACTAGGTTTTGCATGTTTCAACATAGCACCACACTTCCATGCCTGTGCTAGGGCCACATGCAAATCCTTGAGGTATTCTGACGCCCCGGAGCGTGGTCTCCCGCGAACCCTGATCTGTGGGCATCAGATCGTCTACCCCCTAGACGTCCCTCTGACAGGGGTAGCCCGGAGTAGCACTCTCTTGTTTTGTGTTTTTTAGGTCATATGATGATGTAAAACCATGGTGCTTCACAAGTGGAGGGCACTATCCTACCCGGTTTCACCCGAGCGGGAGTTTCCCCCCTTATATAAGTCCAGAACCTTAGCTTTAGGTTACAGCTAGCGCACACATGAGAAGGGGACACATGCACCCGGTGACTATGTTTTGCATGTTTCAACATAGCACCACACTTCCATGCATGTGCTAGGGCCACATGCAAATCCTTGAGGTATTCCGACGTCTCGGAGAGTGGTCTCCCGCGGAACCATGATCTGTGGGCATCAGATCGTCTACCCCCTAGACGTCCCTCTGACAGGGGTAGCCCGGAGTAGCACTCTCTTGTTTTGTGTTTGTTTAGGTCATATGATGATGTAAAACCATGGTGCTTCACAAGTGGAGGGCACTATCCTACCCGGTTTCACCCGAACGGGAGTTTCCCCCCTTATATAAGTCCAGAACCTTAGCTTTAGGTTACAGCTAGCGCACACATGAGAAGGGGGACACATGCACCGGTGACTAGGTTTTGCATGTTTCAACATATCACCACACTTCCATGCATGTTCTAGGGCCACATGCAAGTCCTTGAGGTATTCTGACGCCCCGGAGCGTGGTTTTCCGCAGAACCCTGATCTGTGGGCATCGGATCGTCTACCCCCCTAGACGTCCCTCTGACAGGGGTAGCCCGGAGTCGCACTCTCTTGTTTTGTGTTGTTTTAGGTCATATGATAATGTAAAACCATGGTGCTTCACAAGTGGAGGGCACTATCCTACCCGGTTTCACCCGAACGGGGAGTTTCCTCCCTTATATAAGTCCAGAACCTTAGCTTTAGGTTACAGCTAGCGCACACATGAGAAGGGGGACACATGCACCCGGTGACTAGGTTTTGCATGTTTCAACATAGCACCACACTTCCATGCATGTGCTAGGGCCACATGCAAGTCCTTGAGGTATTCCGACGCCCCGGAGCGTGGTTTTCCGCGGAACCCTGATCTGTGGGCATCGGATCGTCTACCCCCCTAGACGTCCCTCTGACAGGGGTAGCTTGGAGTAGCACTCTCTTGTTTTGTGTTTGTTTAGGTCATATGATGATGTAAAACCATGGTGCTTCACAAGTGGAGGGCACTATCCTACCCGGTTTCACCCGAACGGGATTTCCCCCTTATATAAGTCCAGAACCTTAGCTTTAGTTTACAACTAGCGCACACATGAGAAGGGGGACACATGTAAAAGAGAGATGCCATTTCCTCCCATTCCATGGATTGTCTATTCTTCAGCGCCTTATACCATTCTTTAGCTCTACCTTTCAAGGATATAGAGAGTAACTCTTCTTCTTCACCTGTTCAGTTGTGATACCTGCACACTTAAACAACCCGCATAATTCATGGATAAAAAGTAAGTGAACAATAGGAGGACAGTTCCATCCCAAATATATAATTATCCATAACATGATCAACAATATTGTAGGTATATTAAAAGGATCTATCTCACTGGCGGTGGTTCATCTACTACCTTAAAAGTGGCCGTGGCAGTAGTTTTCCCAAATAGAAAACCAAGGGGCTATCCATATTGGAAAAACAACGTAACAAGCAGTAACAAAAAGCAAATACTCACAGTAGAAGTTTCCTTTACCATCTCCACTCTTCAATAGCACTTCACTCCTTGGCAACGGCGCCAGAAAATAATCTTGATGACCACAAGTATAGGGGGGTGTGTCGTATTATTTTCGATAAATAGGAGTGTCGATCCCAACAAGGAGCAGAAGGTGTTGACTAGTGGTATGGAGCCGGAAATCTCTGTAAATACTTAGCAAACAGATTTTTAGGTTTTTTTTATAAAGCAACAAAACAAGGTGCAAGTAATAAAGACAATGAAACAATGCAGCAAGTGTCCTAATCCTTTCTTAGCAAAGGACAGGCCGGTGGAAATACTTATAAGAGGCCAAACATTCTCGAGGACACATGGGAATTCTGTCAAGTGCTTTCGCTTCAAAGAGCTAAGTACTCTTCTTTGGTGTTATAAGTGTGTGTGGGTGTGAACCTGTGCTAATGTACCGACCTTACTTGGACTAATATATACTTGTGATTAAACCCCCTGCAAGCATCCGCAACTACAGGAAAGTAATTAAGATATAAACCTAACCACAGCCTTAAACTCTGAGATCATACACTCCCATATGCAATGGTGTCCTAATGGAGGTTCAGGTTTCTGTCACTCCGGCAAACCCCACAATTAGTAGGCAAATACACAATGCATTCCCCTAGTCCCATAATGGTGAAGTATCATGTAGTCGACGTTCCACATGACACCACTAGAAGAAATAGCACCACAACTTAAATACAAAACCATTGAATAATAACTCCACAAATCCATTACTAACACATGACTTCTCCCATGTCCTCAAGAACTAGACAAACTACTCACAAGACATCATATGGATAAAGATCAAAGATTGATATGGTGATGGATAACAATCTGAACATAAAACAATAATCCATTTTTTCCACTCACAAGCATCAACTACAATAGTAATTAACACCAGGAAGTTTCCCCTAAGAACTAATGCAAGATCCCAACACGATTGTTTACAGCGGGACGGAGTGGTGATGATGGTGCTGGTGGAGATGCTGTGTATGATGATGATGATTATCCTGATGAACCTATCTTGATGATAGTGTTGATGGCGACGATCTCCTCTTCGGTAAGGAATTTCCCCGGTAGAAATCTGTTGCCGGAGAGCTCTTTCTCTCTCGGTGTTTTTCGCCCCATAGAGGCGGCAGAAATCTTTATGTGG